>CAVNYN010287925.1:25464-83890 GCA_963692815.1 Nyctanthes arbor-tristis | reverse complement strand
CCCCCCCCCCCCCCCCCCGCGGAGGGCAACCAAAACAATGTCATTTAGTTTTGTAGACTAATGTACAAATAGATTGGTAGGACGGGGGAGTTACCTTAAGTTTACATCTAATGTGATGCGTAGTAAGGTAAAGTGTGTTATCAAATTTTATGTCCTTTAATAGATTTTTGGTGACTATTGTCATATCGAAAACTATAGCTATCTCACTCTTTTTTTTTTAAAGCGCAATTATAAATCTGCATCATAGTGGCACAAATGAGCATTGATATTTATTCTACTGAAACACATCGTCAAGAAAATCAATCATACAAACTCACATATAGTGGGAATACACACTACAATAAAATGTAGAAAATACCCTATACAGGGGAATCGAACTTGAGACCTGTAGATCTCAGTACCTCAACATAACCCCCTAACTAAATGAGTTAGGCCTCATTGTCTAACTTTTTTATGTATGACTACTGTAATTAAATTTTTACGCATCTTTATATAAATTTGAATGCAGTCAATATGTATATAGCACTATTGAACATCTCTAATGCTCAATGTCTTGGAGCATGGTCTTTGAAGAGAGGGAAAGACATTACAAAATCGTAGGCCCCGTGGATTTTTTTTTTTACTTTATTTTTCTTTTAATCACTTTTCTCTCATTTACACCACTTTTTCCTCAATTTTTCTCCTTTGTATCTCGTGTAAAATCTAAATTTAGACCTTCATCAAAGACTTCTCCACTGTTATTTTATCATTATTTTTAAATTTATATCTATCTCTTTCCTCTTTTTTACTTTTCCTTTTCTTTTTTTACTACACCTCTTTCCACCAACATTCAATTAAAATAATTATTTTCTCTCTATCTCTTTTACACCAGCCAAGTTTTTGACTACCCATTGGCCATTGGAGATGCTCAATAAAAGTTTCACATAGAGTGGAATAGCACAATTGTATGGGTTAATTCCAAGTTAACATGACGTGGTGTGACATAATTTTCGCATATAAGTATTATTTGTTAGAAGCGTGTGTAAAAATAGTAAACCTCATTTCTTAGTTAAGGTTCCAAAACATGCAGTAAATTGGACTCTTTTGTTTCCGACCCATGTTTTTCACGACAATCTAATCGGCCCTCTCAACTACTCCACCTCCACCGACCAGCACCATACCACCCATCGACCATCCCATCTCTACTAGCAGTTCTGCAAAGACGTAGTGGGCAAATCAGTTTGAAAGTTTTGATGAGAAATATATCAGAATCATTCCTTGGATAATTTTGTCCTCAAAACAGTTTTATTGTTGTTCAATAATAACACACTTTGTCATCTCTTTTATCTTTTACAATAATCGTGTTAGCGGCTTACGAGCACCCTGTAAGCCCAACAACTGATCTCCACTAATAAAGGGTGGTTAGCTATTTAATCGACCCTTAACAGGCCCTTAATTGGTCCTCCTGGTGTTTTGTTCTGCATGAGATATATCAACAAATTTTGGATCTTCAAAATTTGGTAACAGTTCTTCAAGTTCAGATCAACAAATGTATGAAAAATAAGGGTTGCCAACCATCTCATTGGTGCGTGAGTGACACCATGAGTGACCGTTTCAATTGCAGGGGATCCGAATTCCGAACACAAAGAAGGCAATCACAGTTTCTCGAAAGTGAGTCCAGATTAAGACAAAGCAAAAGAATTTGAACTCAAATTAGATATTTACAATGTTGTAAAGAACCAAACTGTTACAGGTAATTAATTATCTATTCTACTTTATATATTACTATTAATATCCAACCAAGAACACCATAATTCCATACTCTATATATCTCAACCGAATGACAGATCATTCAAGAAACTCAAACTCATGTTCATCGAGGTGGGCAGTGAATTTCACCGGCTTCCCGTTGCGCCCCACAACACCGTCAGCTACAAATTCCACTCTATACGGCAAACTCGCCGCCATATTTACCCCCTTATAAACTGCCAGGTACTGCTTCAGGACCCCAATTTTACCGGTCAAATCGATCACCGGAATTCTGGGCACGTGATACACTTTCAGGGGCGCCTTCACCCTGACTCGAGCCCCGATTTTCGAATCAGACTTTTCAGCCTCCTGCTCGATGATAACGTCAAGATCAAGGCCCAAGGGATTAGAGGTTGTGGGTGGGAAAAATTTGGCTGGTGGGCTGTCGACGACTGCAGAGGAAGCGGATTTCAATGGGGGAAAGGAAGTGGAAAAAGGTTTCTTCTTTGAAGAAAAACTGATTTTGGTTTCTGGGATTTGGGTTTTGGGGGTGGGGATGTTGAGAAGTGACGAAAAGCTTGCTGAAGTGGTGGCCATGACGAAGAAATCGGAGAGATAATGGATCTGATCCTGAGATATTTTGGGTGTTGGGGGTGGGAATTTATAGGTTTATTCAGAGGATGTGGAGCTGAGGAGGATTAATAATAGCGGGGGAGCAAAAAACGGTGGAATGGATAAAAGATGATTCAGATATGAGTCATGCGGTACGAGGATTGATGTGACCCGATAAGGTTTGTCATTTGTTTATTAATTAATGGAAAAAAAATGTAACTCCGTTAGTTTTGGAACCGGGCAAAATGTTGGAGAAGTGAGTACGGAGTTTCTAGAATTCTATACGAAGTGGTTGAAAATGATTAAAATGTTTGGTGGCATCTCCAACCCACCCATATTTTAGAGATTCTAGAGATAATTTCTAAAATAACCTTCATTTGCGATTTCCATTTTGGAGATTCACCATTAAAATGGAGGTGCATTTTAGAGATTTTTACAATTTACGGAAATGACATTCCGTAAATTGTAAACTAGTCTCAACTTTTTTTAAATTATTTTTCATTGTTCATAGTTTTTATATTTTTCACTCATTTTGACCTTTATATTTTATTTGTCGTCATTTTTTTGTAACCTCATATAATTTGGTATGACCTACCATTAGCATCAAAATAAATGCTTTAATTTCAAAAAATCGACCAAGTATCTCGTTTAATTAAGTTTGACTAATTGAGTTAATTACTAAATTAATGACTCAATTGTTCGTTTAATTATGTTTGATATTTAATTTTTTAATTTGTAAAATATGTTAAATAATTGTAAATTGAGTTAAATAGGAAATATAGAAATTTGGATAAAATTTGGATATTATGAGTTAGAGAAGCTTAAAAGAAATAGAGATTGTAAATCTCTATTTTAGAGTATAGATGACAACAGGGCGGGTTGGGGTCGGGTTTTGGTTCCCCCGTCCCCGCCCTGAACCCCCTTTTAAATCAGGTTGGGTTGGCTTGGATTGGGGCGGGGCGGGGCGGGGCGGGGCGGGGCAAAAATCCCCGTTAACGCCCCAAAATTTTCCCTTTTGAGAGAATTAGGAATCCTACATCGTTTTTTAATCCTATTGCAATTTTACCTCAATTGGGTTTTTATTGCATTTTCAAAAACAAGGGATGGGGCCCATATAAGCCCAATGCGGTCAACCGCTTTGGACCTTGACTCCACCATTTCGGCTTACCGGTATAAAAAATGCCCAATAAGTATATATAAATAAATTGTACCGTTGGAGGAAATTACAAGGTAGCCTGCTTTATAAATGTCATTCTCAAAAATCAGGTCAATCTTTTGGGATTAGAAAAATCAGGTTTTTAATAATGAATACATCAAAATTACAATATTTTTCATGTTAAGCGTATTTGATAATCTAATATTAATTTCAGATTTAATAAATTTATATATAAATAATAAATATATTAACAGGTTACGGCTCTATATTATCCCTAAATAATTGAAAATTCAAATTGAAAATTGGATGATTAATTATCTTTCCAGTAAATAAATATCCTTTCCACAACATAAAAATTCTAATCCAATTAAACTCCCAAATTACAGCCCCTCAATATAATTTTTGGATAAACGCCATTTTAGTATTTTCCCCTAAAAAACAGCCATCTTTTTTCATTGGCAATTCACACGCCAAAAAAAAATGTAAAATGCTTTTCCAATAGTTTGACAATGCTCTATATGAGCTTGTTAATGTTCCACGTTCCAGTGGAGAAATGTTCTAAAATATTAATTTAGATGATATAGATATATGTGTGTGTGTATATATATATAGAGAGAGAGAGAAGTGAAGCTTGTTAATGTTCTACATTCCGGTGGAGAAATGTTCTAAAATACTAATTTAGATGAGATATATATATAGCGGCGGATGCGGAGCCCCGTGAATATGAATAAACGAGGTATGAGATATTCATAATTTATAGAATGAAGGATTTAATTACGGAGGATTTTTAATTGATACAAAATATTTCATTGTTCCTCTGTACAGAGTGTCAAGAACTCTTGAATTTGATGAAGACTCCCGTGACGATTAATTTTCACAATATCGACAAAAATTTGGATAAATTACATGTATATATATACACACACATATATAAAATATCCAATTCATGTCGAATACGTAGAAGACTTCAAATTATGTTATATTTTGTGATAAATCATGATGATATGCCGAATGATTTTATACTATTCATTACAATTTTTCCCAGCAAGTATGTGAACTCCTCGGTAATATTGAAAGTTGAAACAAAATGAAAGAAATCACTTAATAATTTCAAATTGCACATGAATACATATACAAAATTTCTACCATAGAATGATAAGATTACAGTGAAATGATAATAAATACAAATGATAAGGATGACAAGAGATCATAGAATAACAAAACTAAATTGCTATAACTAAGATGATAATAAAATTCTAGCATACTATGATATCTTGAAGAAGAGGAAGATGAGCTTATGGATTGTTGCTGTGCAGAATCCAAAAACCCCAGAAAACTAAATATCTCCTTGCTAATCAATGCTTCGAAAACTTCTCTATTTCCATCCGATGTATGATTACTCTTATATCATATAGCCTATAGGAAATAAAAGAATCATTGTACAAGAATATCATGCACAAAAATTTCAGTAGATTTTACTATTAACTTTGGGAGTATTAGAGGCACTCAATTAGGGGCAAAATAATAGAAATGCCCCTACTAATAATGAACTAGGGGTAGAAGTATGTTTAGTTTCTATTTACAATAATTGGGACAAATAAAAAAACCCCTAATAATTAATAGGGATGGAAGTAAGTTTGGCCTCTATGAGTGATAATTAGGGCCAATAAAAATGCCGCTATTAATTGATTAGGGGCGAAAGTAAATCATGCCTCTATTAACATTATTTTCAACGCTAAAATAAACAATAAGTATTTTCCAAAAATGTAACACCAACTTTTTTTTTCTTTTTTAAATATATATAAATAAACTCTATAAGTTTTTTTTTATTTTTTTTTCATTTTTTTTTTTTTTTGAAAGGGAATTCTGTAAGTTTGAAAGAATCTTAACCTACCAATATCTTTGTTTTCATGGGAGCCACAAACAATCGCCTGCGTTTTGCTATTTAGGGCTTCTAACCTATCAAATTCCTTTCCCAATTTGATTCCATCGTTCGTCGCCCATCTCCTCCCTTCAATCGACCATGACCAGCGTTTCCTCCCATCTCCTCCCGTCTCTCCAATTTTTGACAATCGGCCACTGTCCTCCACCTATGTGCCGCCACTATCTTTTTCTGCTCAACCATGGGAAGGTTAGGTCCCTTTTTCTGTTCCTTTATTGCTGAAAATTTCCCTAATTTTCGTTTTTCTTCTCTTCAAATATGACCAGTTCCAACTGCTCTTTCTTTCACATGAGCATTTTCCCCTTTGAAGACCGATATATTTTAGATTGTGGGCGGCAGCGGGCCTGTGCCGATAGATTGTGATGGCGGTGCACGATTGCCACTCCATGGGGGTTATGCACAGAGACTTGAAGCTGGAGAATTTCTTGTTCTTGAATACTAGTGAGGATTCTCCCCTGAAGGTTATTGATTTTAGCTTATTTGTGTTCTTTAGACCTGGTAATTTTCTTCGAATTTTGATTTAGTTGCCGTGATTTTTGTGCTTGAATAGAAACTTGGTCTATTGAATTACTTTTTAAATGGAAATTAGCCATTTGATCATATGCTTGTATGTAAAAGAAAAATTATTTATGTAAAATATTTGTCGTTTAAAGGAACATGGATTGATGGTTTTTCTCTACTTACTGACCATGGCATCTAAAAGTAATTTCTTGATAACGTAGGGTATTGAATTGTTTTTCGTACTATAGAGTTATGCCTTATGAGGAGTACTAACACGACAAATCCCTCAAGAGTAATCCAATAGTTGCACGTATCTTATGTAAACTTTATTAATCCTGGCATTTTGCATTATTTTGATTTTGTTCATTCTAATGATTGCTTAAATAGATGAATCTTTGTATATATCTAACAAAATAAAATTGTTGGTAAAGATGGTCATAGTTGGTGTAAAGGTAAGAAGCAAATAAGTATAGCTATAGCACATGAATGCTCTATTTTTGTTTGTGCTATTTTTGGATGGATGTGCATCATTAAATTCTGCTAGTTCCGTGTGTTAGATGTCTAATTTGCATATTTATATGAAATGTATGTGGCTTTTTTTTGTTTACAATAGACAAATGCACTAAGATGGGGGTCGTGTTCGTGGTCAGTGACCCAATTCTTTTAATTACAAATTTCTGTTGTTTTCTTTTTCTTCTCTTTTTCAACCATTTTGAAAGTTGTGTGCTGCAAAGTCATACTCACTTGTTTTAGTGGTTAGGATGGTGTGGCAGCTTGTGAGATTGTCAATTGCAGCGGTGTTGAGGTGCAATGTCAGGTAATATTACATGTGTTCAAGTTGGATGATCTTTGATAGCTCTTGTGATTATTTTTATCCCTTTCCGTCGTAATGGTGTAGGCAATAGGAATGGAACTGGACCTTTGGGATTTGTTTCAGTAAAGATTATAAGTCAGAGTGGCAAATGGTGGCCAAGAGGCTGCACCTATGGAGAAAGTTGATGATGCTTGGCAAACTGAGAAAAAACTAATATAATCAGAAATTTTTATTCCTATTATAATCTTTCAAACACTGTATCATATGTCAACTAGATTGAGAATTATATACTATTATGATATTCTTTTCCCTTTCAGAAAAAGAGGGAGATGATATTCTTTTGTGCTTGTAATGTGTGAATATTTACTCTTCAAAATGGAATGTGATTAGAATTTTTATTACTAATGTCATTATTGTTTTAGTTCTTTGTTAATTAGATATTTTTTTCCCTAATGAAATATGAATTAATAGTAGTAGTAGTAATAATAATAATAATAATAATAATAATAATAAAGGTGCCATATTAGTTATTTATTTAATTTAATTTAATTTTATTAGGGGCACATACATATGTCTCTACATTGGATATTTATTTTTTATTTAATTAATATGAGAATACTCATAATTGCCCCTATTGTTTAATTGGGGCATTGATGCTAATAGAATAATCATACGTGGCATATATATTATTAGGGGCGTTTTTAATGTCCCATCTGCCTCTATTGATTATTAGAGACCATTTATATGGGCATTTACTAATTTGCTTCTCATACTCTTAGGGGCATTTTAGCTTTATTTTCTGCCTCTATTTATATTAATTGGGGCATTTATAAATGTCCTTAATACTCTCAAAGTTGATAGTTCGGAAACAATTTCACTGATAACCTGAAGGGCATAAATCGACGTTGTAAAACCAATTTGTATAAAACCAATTCACATTCATTTTTGCATCCACGGTTAATCATAAACTCAACTAAAACAATCATTTCTAAAACTAACAACAACATGGAGGTAACATACAACATAAAATACATGCCAACAGAATCATGTATGGTAATGTTTTTGAAATATGCTTACTGTTTTTCTGAAAGAATAATCCCATATAGTCTCCTTTGATCAATCAACCTTGTGACCAATTAGTAATAACTTCGTGCCACCAAGAAGATAATTGCAGTATTGACATTGAACCAAAAAAAATCAACGTCGCGAGTCCTATCAGTTTTTTGTTTCTGGAACCAAATGTATGCGCATGTGTTTGGCTATACGTGTGTGTGTGTGTATATATATATATATTCTGAACCAAATATATGCGTGTATGTGTGTCTATACATACATATATATTTCTAGAACCAAATGTATGCGTATGGGTGTGTCTATATATATATATATAACTCCTAAATTAGCTCAATCTAAAATCTTGGAACCTTGTGTGTATATATATATATATATAACTCCTAAATTAGCTCAATCTAAAATCTTGGAACCGAAAGTGAGGAAATCTTGGAGGATAAATTCGAAATCTACTACTAAAATTTAGGATAAACTAAAACTAGTAATAATTTATATAATAATAATATAAATTTATTAATATTAAATCCTAAGAAGAAAAATTTAAGAAAACCGTTTTATATAAAATCCACATTAAACAAACCTGATTTTTGAATTTTACAAGAATTGGCATGATTTGTGAACACTACAACCATATAGTTGGTATTTATAAACTTCCCCCTTATTGTTGTAACGAGCTTTAATACATATTTGGGCGGGCTAAACAAAATATTTTATAATAATAGTCCAATCCAATTAAAAGTTTTAAGGCTTATCTTGGGAACTTGCATTTCTTTTACAGTGCTCAGCCTTCCTCATTCCCTTTTATAAAGCCAATGTGGGATTGAAGTCTAGCACCTTACTGTTGCACTTTTTCAGAAAATTGATGAAGGCTTGCTGCTTTTACATATACAACTATTTGGAGGGGATGAGGGTTCGAGTCCTAGCATTTTATACTAACTATTTTTTAATTAAATTAAATAACTTAAAAATCCAAAAACTGTGGTTCGGGGCGGTCGGGGTGGGGAACCAAAACCCATCCCCGCCCCAATAGTGATTCGGGCACAACTTTGTTTCCCATCCACAGGGCGGGTCCCCGTCGGGTTTAAGTTTTTGGGTTAATACTGTTATCCCTATTTTAGAGGTAGACGAGGGGAAAATAGACTTTTGAGTTACAGATGGCTAAAGACAGTATGTTGATATTTATGTTCAACGCGTAATTCTATACCTACACTTTACGCTTTATTATGTATTTGTGCGCTAAAATAAGCTTAGTTTTATTTGATCTCAACGCCTATAATATTGAGAATATGAATTGCTTTATAGGAGGCAAAAGAGATTATGCATGAAAACTACTCTAATGGTTGAATAAATGAATTGAAGAAATGAGCCATTTGTTAAAAGATAATTGGATAATGACTGGTACAAAATAGATAGTCTCGTTATTTGTAGATAATGATTTAGATAATCTTTTACAAAATGAAGTAAATTTACCTTCTTATCCTTAAATCATTTTCCCCCACTTACATAATACACAGAGGTGATATTGTGAGTTTACCCCCATTTTGTGAAAAATTGTCTGAACGATTAACTACAAATAGTATTTTCCATGATGACACCCTAAGATTATCCAAGCTAGGGTAGTTCATTTTAATAAGGAACTCACATATACATTTAAGAACTTTTATTTTAACAATAAATTAAAGCCTATGTATCCACATATCGGTTCTTAAATTGTCTAATAAGGTGAAGTATGACACTCTAAAAGTACCATAATTTTGTTCCTTAATATGGCATTGGTTATTTGTATCTGGAAAGTTTTGAATGAGACAAAAATAGTGGAAAATTTAGGCAAATGTCCGGAAATTTTTGAGTGAGGATAAAAAATAATTATTATCAAAAATTAGTATTTTATAGCAAGAGTAGTTGTTCTTTTAATTCAAGTTTACAATTTCAAAGAAAAAATTAGTAAACAAAAATCTAACCTACCCTAACTAATGCCAAATCCAAAATCTAGGTTTTGCCACTACTAGGGATACCTCGTAAATTATTGTAGTAACTATTAGGTAATATGATGTGAGGACATTTCTAGTATTTCAAGAATACTAAATGCTCAATTAATACTTCACATTTAAAATCTTGACTCCCGTACTTCAAATTAATTTGAAATTGACAAGTGAATATAGAGGGCTTAGTGAGTTGATTAATTATGACCCTTAAGTCAACTTGTCTTATTTTTATTTGTTAGGAATATTGAGTCTATAAATCTACCCTAAAAGTGTTGATGGCACCGCCACCCGGTTTTGGCCAATGAAAATGAGGCCTTTACCTCATGGAGAATTATATTCCCACCACAATAATTTATTTCTACACCACTTTTTTTTATTCACTTAAACAACCCTAAACAAAGTTACATAAATAACCTTCTTCTTTTGTTTTTAATATAGTTAAAGAATATGCTTTTTTGTCTTATCACACCACAGTTGCTATTATTATACTTTCTTTATCCGTCATTGAGTCCATCGTCCGGTAGGCATGGGCATCCAGCCACCAGTACTGGCGGAGACCAGGGAGGGCTATACTGGGCCCTGGCCCATGCCTGTCTCCGCCCAAGTAATGTTAAGAAATAAAAAAAAAATGTTTTTTTAATGGGCAGCCCTGGAATCTTCAAATCCAGCACAGAGGTCTTCATCTCCGGCCCAGGGATCTTCAGTCATGGCCCAAGCTGAATGAAACAATTAAAAAAAAAAGGCCCAGCCCAAGAGAAATAAAAGGCAGAATGCAGGCCACACAAACCAGAAAGGCAATTGCTCTACTTCGAGTCTTCGACCTTCGAACGAGAGACCTAACGTCCCAGCAGCCGACAGCCTCGTTTCGATTCCGAGCGGCGGTCACAACAAGTATTCCATAAAGCAAATGTTGGGCGACGGAGGAGAGGGGCAGAGGGTTTCTTCTTCATCTATTTTTCAACTTCAATAGGTAATTTATTCTATCTCTAATCCCTAAATTGATTTTGCCATAATCTAAGCAAATAGCCAAATACCTCTAACTTCCTTATTTATATAGAGTTCAATTTCATATATTAGATATAGATATGTGATTAGGACATTGGGATATTTCTATTGGTCTTTCTGCAGTGCAACCTAACAATAGATTTACTTGGACGAACTCGCTTCAATTTAGTGAATTTTCTTTTGTTAATTAATGCTACTGCTAGAAGTTAATTTCCTTGATTAATTCGTTGTCTAAACTCCATTTTGTATAATTTTGTGTCATTCAGCTTCATCCTTTTTGAGATGTTGTATGCAGTATATGCTGCTGCTAATACCAAATGTTGGGTTGTGGTCAGGTCATATGGTCAAATACTCAAATTTCATATGTAATAATGTAGAGAGTTCAAGTCTTTAAGAGCATATAAAAGATTCTTTTATGTTGGTTGAAGAAAATCACAATTTAAGTAATGACTAATGGTTGAATACTTGAATTAGGAATAGATTAGATAATTAGAATGGACTTTGAAAAAGGAGTTAAGAAATGAGAAGAAAATAATGAATAATGGTTGAAGGAAATCATAATTTTGCAAAGGGAATTAGGAATAAAATATATTTATAGTAATTTAGAATTGATTTTGAATTGATAATTAGTCATTAAATATAGTGGCAATTTATGCTTTGATGATTTATGGAGATTTGTTTGAATATGGTTGAATGTTCTTAGCGAAATAAATTTTCCAATGGATTTTATTAAATACTTTGATTTCATAGAAGATGATGACTTTCTTACTAATAGTTTAATAATTTTTATTAAAATAGAACTTGTTAGCACAATAATAGACTCTCTTATTAATAAATTTGCTAAAGTAAAAAATCGTTGGATCCAAATAACTTTTTAGCCTATTTTGAGTTGTTGCAAACTTTGTAATGCACTTGAGTTCAGTTTACTTACTATTTTAGGAAAAAAAAAACTTATATTTTTTATTTTTTTATTTTTATTTATTTATTTATTTTGAGTTTACAATCCGGCTCCCTCCACTTCTGTGTCCTGACTCCGCCATTGGCCACCAGCCGCTGGCTGCGTTCTTGGTTCCCGCGATGATGAGACTACACGTTAGTGGTTAGAGTTTGTTGGCTATGATGAGACTACGCGTTAGTGGTTAGAGTTTGTTGGCTATGGCTACGCAGGTCAGGTACCCGTAACCTAATTTCCATGGTCCTTTTCACAGTCGACGACGCCTCTATCTTCTCTGGCAGCGGCAGCCACTCCTATGTGGTGGATCTTGGGTTTCACGTCGTGCCCAACAAATTATTAGTGACCTCAGATTTGGTGAACCTACCGAAAGGGGACAGAGCATTTGACATCGGAAAAAGCCAAGAAAGGTCACACTAATGGTCACCGCTACCGCCAGCAGCGTCCCGTTGGCTTCGACCACAAGGCCTTAAAAATCGCATGATTCACTCTCATCAGAGTTGAATTTTATCAGAACCCACCTCGTGCAATCTAGTGAGAAACCCTGCAATCAATTTCATCCACTACAAATTGATTTCCGTCATCAAGATTTCTAATTTTTTTCCAAACAATTTCCTCTATCTTGCCACCTTCTATAAGTTCCATGGCGTCATTTAACTGAAAATATTTCATTGAGAAATGAGAACATGAAGAAAATTATTCTTCAGAATCAAAATCCATTGGCGTATTTGTCATCATTATCCATTAATATGTCATTGGACTTAATTTCATGTTAAGACAGAGACCCCTCTTCATCACTTTTAGACGGGTACTGTGGTGGGGGGAGAGAATCAGACGAACGGGGTTTTATGGGAATTAATTTCATCATCATCATCATTATTATTATTATTATTATTATTAAAATCTGGGTTAGAAATGTAAATTTGTTGTGGTGTGATAATTAAAAGTATAAATTACTTGGGGTGGATATAAATTGTGGTGTTACAATAAATTATTGTGGTGGGGATATAATTCCCCTTATCTCATACCCTAAGCTAACGTGAATTTTTTATTTTATTTTCTCCCATCCCCTTTTTATTCCAAAACAAAAATCACATAATAGTTTTGTAAATTAAGGTCCCAAAATTACCTATCTCCTTAGTCCTCCTTTATGGGATCACGCTTGGTTTTGGCCAAGTTGGAACATGTCTAGAATTTTTTGTACGCGGACTATAATAAAGAAAAATTTTAATCTGATAAAAGAAATACAAAAAAAAAAAAAAAATCTTTTCTACATAAATTTTTAAAGGAAATTACGTTTCACACTATTTTTTGGGGTCATGTTTCTCATTTGCATGCAAGTTTTTTTTTCAACTTTTACATTGTTTATTATCAGATTTACACTCGATATTCTTAGGTGTTAAATATTTATTATTAGATTTAATAATTATTTTATAATATCTTAATGTAATCTTTTATTTATATTTTACATAATATGGATGTAATCTAATATAGATTTCGATCTGATTCTCATAGATTTTTAGTATTTGAATTTTAAATTTACTCATTTTCCCTTTTTAATGGAAAATTGTCATTTTTTTTCCTATTATTGTAATATATTTTTCGAATATATACCATAAGTATCTGGAAGATATTTAAGTAGTTTATATATCTTTTTAATTAATAATAATTAATAATAGTTTATTTATTAATTAAAAATGTTAATATGATAGGGTTTTTGATACAGATGTATGATATTGCCCCATTTGAAAAATGTTAATACTGAATGTTTTCATTTTTACACCCTATGTTTTAGAAAAGTATTCTAAAAGCACCACCCCTTCACCACCAAATAAAGCACTCGTCATTTGACATCACACTTCTCTGTATTTTGTTAAGGGAAGCGAAATGTGTCTATATAATTGTTACTCACTTCCCCAATAATCCCTCATATTCTTTTTCAGTTTGTTACATTATCCACAATCATACTTCTTACTCAATTCCACATTAATCCCCTATATTTGTTTATATGTCTTTGGAGACAATTTAGCCGACCCACCCCAGCCACCCCACCCCAGCCCATCCCATAGATTTGAGCATGCATTTATCAAAAGTTGTATGATACGTGATTGCAATACTAAGTATTTTGATACATAATTTTGATATCAATGACTGCTGCTAATTCACATGCATCGATTTTCCAAATAAAACATGATAAGTTGTAAGTAATACAGTATCAAAAGTTCTATGATACGTGGTTACGATACTGAATATTTTGATATGTAATACCTTATAAGTAATACATATAAAGTTATACGACACGTAACTACGATACTGATTATTTTGATACATTAATTTGATATAAATGATTGCTACGAATTTAGATGTATCAAGTTTCCCTAATAAATCACAATACAGAGTTAGTAATGAATTAATAGTCAAATGATACTTCAGAAACACTGCTCTAAGACTTGTTTGGCCAATTACTCACTCTGCAAATGAATTGACCAGTACTTTCACCACAATCGTGGGTGAAAGTGTTGATGAATGGAGGTCAAATGAAAACTGCACAGATTTGAGTTCCATTACGCTACTGATACGGTCGATTAGGTCATGATACGTACAATTATCTGGTATTAATATCCCAGAAGCACTGGGATTGTTGTACTGGTTTGATCCGTTCCATGTCCCACTGTAATATATCATCACTCTTATCATTGTTCTTGGGTATTTTGAATTCCAATAACTACTGCAAATATTCATCGTCAGTTATACATTACATACATGGGTGGATGATGCAATTTCACAAAAGTGATGAAACGGAAAACAGAAAAAATAGAACTCCATGATTCATCCCTTATCTGAATAAAATGGGAAACTGGTCTGTCAGGTCTACATAGTGACACTTCTCAAAAAAGAAGAACCAAACAAGAAAAAATGACAGACAAAACTATTGAAGTTTACAAAATAGAAATACATTACTTATTTACACACAAATGGTCTACTTATACATAAAAAGGGGAAAAACCATTAACCTTCCTTAACTTTAGGTTCAAGAGACAAATTAGAGGAAAAAATCAGCAGCAATCCATTTACAATATTGCTCCTTACCGTTGTGCACAGATGTTCATACCATTTATGATATCTTACAAACCCGTTATGGAATACATTTCACAAAAATTATCCAGAGCAAACATTACCAATTAACCAAAGAAAAAGTCAGCAGCAGTCCATTAACAAAAAAGCTCTTTACCTTTGTGCACAGATGTTCATACAATTTATGATATTTTACAAACCCGATATGGAATCCATTTCACAAAAATTATCAGGATAACCACTGTTTGCATATAAATCAGAGAAAAAAGACAACAGCAGTCCATTTACAAAAAATTTCTTTACCTTTGTGCATAGATGTTCAGATAACATCCTCATCAACGGCAGAGAAAATCAGAGGGAAAAATCAGTAGCAGTCCATTTACAAAAAATGCTATTTACCGTTGTGCACAGATGTTCATACAATTTATGATATCTTACAAACCCGTTATGGAATCTATTTCACAAAAATTATCAGGAGCAAGCATTACCAATTAACCACTGGGAATGGAACATGCCTCGTTCTGGAAGGATAATATCTATGATTCCTGTGATTCAACGTTGATGTAGTTATTCAGAATTGGAAATTTTGAATGTAACTTAATAGTCATATATATACATGGTTTGACATTATCAAGAGTGGGGCTCTATTTGATTTGAATCACATCAGCAATATCCCATGAAATCTGTAGAGATACTCAACTGTTTCAGTTTTGGGGTGGAGTTGTTGTGAGGGCGATTTGGGAGATCTAATTTTTATTTTATTTTTTTTGTTTTAATTTTTCATTTATTTTATTCTCATGTCTACATGCATTTATTTTTGCAAGGTTTGTGTGTATTTCTGCTATTTTGTAGATCACAAGAATATATTTAATGTGGTTGTCAATTTTAGACCAAATTATTTAAAGCACCCAAATAAATTTAAAAGATACTAGTAGAACTCAAGAAAGTTCGATACCCACGCATGAATTTTAACTTTAATAATAATGTGGGCTTAAATATTACCACATTGGGCCTAAGGTCCCAACTGATGGATGTTGGGTTCACGACTGCTGGACCCAATCAGTTGGGTCGGGTATGGAGAAGGTACGAAGGAGCCTAAAGAATGGACAAAAATGACTCGATTTAAGGGAAGTAAAGACAACACTTGAGAAGGAAAACAGAACAGAAGAGTGAATTTCTATTTTCTTGGTGAGTTGAAATGAAGAATACAAGTACCGAATTTCAATTTTCTTGGTGGGTTGAAATGAAGAATACAAGTACCCTTATATTTGTACTGCCTCCGTCTCGACTTTTAGGTCTTATATGTTTTTTCACAAGGATTTAAAAATGTGTTGGAAAGACAAATTTTGTGATCTGTGTTCCTAATTTATCCCCATTTAATGAGTTGAATTCAAAATTCATAGTTATAATTAAATTATTAAATAGGGATATATTTGTAAAGCAATGCAAATAGACTCTTTAATATAGAAATGTGACCATAAATTTGAGACATCTCAAAAAGAATAATAGGACCAAATAAATGGGACGAAGATAGTAGATTATATTATTGAACGGGTAAAATGGTCATTTACAAAATATATATTTATAATCAAAACATCCCACTTAATAATTAACTTTGAGAAAAAATTTTTGGTACCCCACAAATACCGAAGACACTAATGGATAACCTACATGTGTGTTCAAATGTCTCAATTTAACAATAAACTAGGTTTTTCACCCATGCAACGATTATAATGTACATTCGTATCAAAATTGATATAAGTGTATTTTTTGGACATTATGTCATAAATAAAGTACAATATACAAGTTGCATTGTATAAAATTATGAATCAATATGCGAAAATTGCAAACCACCACTGGATATTTATTTGTAGTAAAATGTTTGAGTATTGAGCAAAAATTTGATTGCATAACTGAGTCTATAATTATGGGTCCTCTGCAAATACGTCGTGTAAGTTCACACGTTCAACCTATCTAAAATTGTAATAAATAGTAGTCAAATAATTAAATTACAAAAACTATTACAATCATGAGTCTAGCATCTCACGCGTGCATTGCACATGAGACTAATTTAAAAAAATCAATAATAATAAACAATAAAATAATGAGCAAATACGTGCCATTAGATTTGCATAACAAAATCAGTAAATATACAATTTTGATTTAGTATTTGACGCGTTAAATTAATGTTTTATTAATAATAATATATTAATAGTACTCTCTTATGTACTCGATGAATGATTTACTATATTTTACTTTTAAATCATCTAATTTATTTAATATTATTAGTTAACAGTCTAATAATATGTATCAAGCATGTAAATACCCGTATTCGCTCGATATTTGTTCAGATAAAAATTTTTATATCCATAAGAAAGTACCCTAGACATACTTTTTTTAACTGGATAATATATCGTTTCCCTACATACCCTTTTAAATAGGTAATGCTTCGTTTCATTTTGTGTAAGTACCGATAATATCACGTTGATATTTTTATCTAGCAAATAACAAATATAATACTTTAAAAAGTAGCATAATTTTATAATGGCAATCGTTAGAGATGTAATAATTATAATGATAAATAAAATGAAAAAAATTTCAGCCAAAGTTGATCTATTAATGGTTATGTCTGAACATAATTATTCTTTTTTATTTTATATATATATATATATATATTTGAACAAATTTCTAGTATTTTAAGATTATCTGCAAAATAAGAATATATTGTGATACAATTTTAGTTTTCATAAATATTAAAAAAATGCAATTAATAATGTTGAAAATATAAAACTTAATATCAAATATCCCTAATATACCATTTTATTTATTAAATATTCCATTTTAAATAATACTATTCTATCGATTAAAATATTGGACTCAGGGAGGCTATGAGATGGCTTATCAAGGAAGGCTATTCTAATACCATTTTTGAGGTGGATGCAAAGGGGATAACAGATGTGTTGAAAGCAGAAGAAGTAGATGACTTGGAGTTTGGCCTAATGGTGCGGGATTGCAAGTTGTTCTAGAACTTAAGTAATAACTTTAAGGTGGAACACGTCAAGAAGGAGGCTAATAACGTAGCTCATGAGTTGGCTCGCATGGCACGTTCTTATAATAACCCATGGATTTTATCTGTGCCTGTGGCTTGGTTGCAACAGTTTGTACATCTTGATGTATCTGATGGTCCTTCATCTAATGAAAATTAATCTTTTTCCTTCAAAAAAAAAATTAATATTCTAACTACTTTTTTAATATGAGAGTGGACTATATCTTAAGACAGATAAAAAAAAAAGTGGACCAATTTTATGGGATAGAGGTGGTAAGAAAACGCGTTTAATTTTGTTTTAGATTTTTTTTATTAGTATGAATTTTTGTTTTAGGTTTATATAATTTTATTTGCAGAAATCAAGGAAAGATTTGAGTAATATTTTTAACCATACTGCTTAAATACATATTTAATGTTTTATTTTAATTTACTTTTTAGATCATGTAACTTCTTCAATATCATTAGTCACTAATTTAATATTGCGTATCAAATGTATACCATAGTATATGTACTCGCTTGATATCAATTCAAAGGTGGCCCTAAAGATGTGCAGGTAGTGCGATCGCATAGAGTCTTAATATCTTAAGGGCACCAGATTTTATGTGTGTGTATGTTTGAGACACATTAAAAGTTTTGAAAAACTTTTAGATTTTCATCGTCAAAAACTTAGACATTATTGAGACACATTTTTTAAAAATAGTTTTGTAAAAGTTATTTAGCTAAAAATTAGAATGTGTAAATTTGAAATTTAGATTTACATGATCAAAACTTAAAAGGAAAATTATCGATATAATAACACAAAGCCAAAAAGTTTTTAAAAAAAATGAAAAGGGCACCAAAAAATGAGGCTTTTAAATGTGAGATATATATATTTTTTAATGAAGTCCTTAGTTAAATCAAAATTGCACTATTTTAAAATATCGCACAGGGCACCCAAAATTTCAGGGCCGGCCCTGTATCAATTCAGATAAAAATTTCATACCTATGAGATTATAATAGAAAAAAATTAGTGTCAATATAATTAGCTTTTTAAGAATATATATGGTTATTAATAATATTTTCTTTGAGTAAAAATACACGAGAATAGTAATATATAAATGAAAATTGTTAACAAATAAAAGAGTTGACATAATGGTTTAAAAGCATGATATTGTTACAATGAAGGTCACAAGTTCAATCTTTCATTATTGCATTTGTAACAATTTTTTATTAAAAGTAACATCTGGTGTGGTGTGTCATCATAAAGTAATGTTTTATTAAAAGTGACATCCGGTGTGATATCATATCATAAGTAATTGTGTCAAATAGAGCTTTAGGCGGAAAATAATTTTTAATTACGCTAAATGAAATTACATTTGTGTCAGATAAACTGTCATTTAATATATATATATAGAGAGAGAGAGAAAGAGAGAGGGAGATTGACCCCTCATGAATCAAATATCGGTTGGTTCTTGATCTCATCAAGGGGAATGGAGTAGGTATTCTTGGATTGAGCACTAGAAATTTGTTCCACTCTCGTTCTTTCGCACCTGAACATCCACTTGCATGATCGTGATGGATTTATTATCTTAATAATCATCCACATATATAATCAACTTACTTTTACATAGTTGATAATTTCATAAACAATTCAATTATCTTTCACATAAAAGATCCCATCCTATGTACTTTTAAGGTTTTCCAGCACTAGAAACCCCCTAATAAAAAATTATAAGAAATTATACGGAATATAACCTCTGTGTGTGTCTATAAAATTTTTCATTAAAATTTTTATCAACAATATATGCCTCTATATCCTAATTTAGGAAAGCACCTATGAGCTTAGAATCAAAACATATACTCTACATCTTATGGTTTATTACGCCATTGTTACATTTAAGAACATTTAAACTCAAGTATGATTTCATCGCCTTTTCATGTTTTATATTTTTTCAAGTACCGATGTGCTACATTTAACAAACGATCATTTTTTGTATTTCTTTTTTGACGTCACAATACCGTTTCATGTGTTACTTTGTTTAAAGAGAAAAATAGACTCCCCAAACCCCGCCCCGCCCCAAAATAAAATAAAATAAAAAATCTAACTCTAATGCTGCATCAGTTGTAGCAAACAAATTCAACGCGAAATTTAATGTACTACGCTTCTAATAGTCAAGATATGTATTTTCTAAGACACGGGATTTGAATTTCTGAATCTGAACTATGTAATTCTAGAATGAATTTTCAAATAAGATAAGAATCAAACCGTCTGCTTTCTAAGATTTCATTCCAATTTCACGAGATCTTGACAATTTCAAACTAGTACAAAAATGACATTATTGAACTTTGAAGTTTTCTCTTTAAAGATAAGACATACTTTTTAGGATATTAATTTATACCTAATTTTCTTATGCTGATTATCGGCATTTGATTCTTATTTTTGTATTATTATTGCTTCAAACCTAAGCATGAATCTATGACACCTGAAAACGCATTTCTTTATTTGCCGACCATTACTCTTAAAGTCGCATTACGGGGCCCCACACCCCCCGGTAAGACACAACGACTTCCGACCCTTTCCAGTAAAAGTCGTGTTCCACCCCCACACATTAACCATACAAAATGAAGGACTTCGTCAACAAGCATGTCGCTTTCATTGCGACAATAAATGGCCCATCGTCCCATGATACAAGTTGAGAAACAAGTGAGATAATAACCTAACAAAATCTTGGAAGATTCTTGTCATTATATATAAGCTAGAGAGAGACCATCTTGCTCGTTTTCAAAGACTTGTAGAGCACCAGAAATCCAGTATTGTAACAGCACCAAATACCAAAAGTGATCACATAGTGTTTTAACGACACCAGGCATGCACATTTTCGCCATTTGCACTAACGCCCTAAGAAATTTATTAAAATATAAAAGGAAAGAAAGAATATATGCAAAAAGAATAATTTATTTATTTATTTATATAAATAATAAGATACGTGAGGCACAGTACAAGATGGATGGACCTGGTTTCTTTAACACGGACCAGATTACAATTGAAAATTTCTGCTGTAATAATCAACAAATAACTAAGATTGCTTACAGTTTGGGACAAAGAGGAAAAAAAATACAATTTTTAGTTTTTCCATCTTTGCTATTCCTTTTCTCCATTTCACTTTCTGAACGAAAGAAAAAAAATACGCGAAAAATATATATTCCTAAGTCTTGATTGTCTAAGTGAAAATGAAATCAAGTTATGTTGACTAGGCTACAAGCTGATCGAGTTGCATCTGCTCGAGCCAAGCTCCTAAAACCGAATGATCAACCGTATCCATCTGAGAACTGGATTTCAAACCCTCACCGGATGGCACAGCACCAGAAATAGGCGCTGTGCGTTTCTCCATCATCTCAGGTGGTGATTCTTTGACAAGAGATTGCACCCTTGAGAGATCAGGCTCCCCGCCATTGTTATTTACCTCAAATGATGATGATTTTTGTAAGGCATGATCATCTCCGTTAAATGACCAATCTGCTTTTCCATGGGGTGAACCCCATTTGGAGCAGGGGTTCCCGGGAGATCCTATAGTAGAGGCAAAGTTGGATCCAAGATCCCGGGAGCTGAAGCTGCGAAGATGCTGTTGCTGCATCTCACGCTGAGCAAAGGCAGGGAGGCGAGCATTCCTTGGGGAAATGGGCTCCATGCTACGCGGTGACATCCTAGGAGATGATGATACACCAAAAGGGCCCTGCAAGAAGGGGTGTTCAACATTTCTAGGAGAAAAGGCATTACCATTGATTGGAGAAAGCATGCTCTGCTGCTGCTGTAACTGATTAAAAACAGATGATTTGCGCGGAGAAAAAATCCCAGAAGCTGCCCCTTGATCAGAGTATCTTGGTGACAAGGAAACCTCAGCAGAAAAGAGCTCTTCAAGATTGGAAGGAGACAAAGCCATGGATCGACCAGAACGATTCAAAGAAGCTGAATTAGAATGTGACTGTGCAAAGGCCAAATCGTACAGAACTAGCTGCTGAGTGTCAAAATCCTGCAAAGCACTCAAATCCTCAGGGGGAATATCCCGAGCACTAAGAGAAGATCTCAGACGGCTTGATTGAAGGTTGCTTCCAGGTAGATGAAGGCTTGGGACATTTGGTTGGGTCCAAGCTCCAGCCGAGGGTGCCATAGCATTTGCAGTTGGGGACATGGATTGATTGAATGCAGGAGACATCACAGAGTGTGATGAGGGCGAGCCAGGTAACAGGCTCAGAGCTGCAGCCATATCCATGACACTAGCGACCGAGGCTGCTGACCTTGGAGATGGAACAGCAGAGCCTGTGGAGACATACAGGGGGCGAAGTTCCTCTGGAGTGTGTGCAAAGAAGCAAACCCGCCTTTCACAGCTTGTGCCATCCTTGCATAGATCTGTTCGGTACTGAGCTGGGTGTAGCCAGCACTCAAACACGCCATGTGCATACTCACACATGTCCCCTCGCCTACAAGCACCCTTGCGGAAATCAGGACAAGGGACACAGCTGTAATGGTACTTCCGTGGATCTCTTCTGCGAGCATTCTCTCCAGGATGAACAAAAGGACACTCGGTCCAATCATGAGAGTAGGCCCTTGAACAAGGCCGGACTTTGAATGAGAACATACGAAACTCATCGGTCGAGTAGATGCTGTTCTTGATGTCAGGAAGGGATGGATCGACTGGGTATTCTTTCTTCTCTGGTACGGAATTGACAGGAAAGTCAGCAAGCTTCAGTGCCATAGGTGAAGAAACCGAATCTGATGATGAACTTGGCGACTGATAATCTGGTGAGGAAGACAGAAGTGGCGAGGATGCATTTGAACTTGATGCAGACACCTGTAAATTGCAATCGGCATCTAAGCCACCACAAACATTATTGTTAAGCAATTCCTCAAGGGAAGCTCTAGCACCCGGAAGCCTTGGATGACATACAATCGCATCAACCGGGCGCTGGCCATCTGCATTCTCAATATTTGGGTCAGCACCAGCTGAGATAAGCAGCTTAATAACTTCAGATGCATTGATAGAGCCACCCGATGCAGCACAATGAAGTGCAGTACACTTGTCCAGACCACATGCTCGATCCAAATCAACCTCACGTTGAACGACTATAAACTTCAACACTTCTAGACTGCCATAAGTGGCTGCAACCATTAACGGGGTTCTTTCCTCGTGAACAATCTGTTTCGACCCCTTCTTGCGCACGTACCAAAGTCCAACTTCATCAATTGCAGAAGAATCAGATTCAATAAATCTTTTGAAACCCACAACATCATTGTTAGCAGCAAATTCAAGTAAACTGGAAAAAGAATCCTCTGTCTCTAAAGATAATTTACTCCTGTCCATCTGATTATCAGGATCTTTTGCAGATATTGATTAAGTAGAGGATGAGTTGGTATTTGACTGCCCTTGGGCACTGCACATGCTTCAACAACTGCAAGTCAACCAACAATATCACTGTTCAGGTCAGAAGTTTCCATAGAAAAACACAACTATATTTAAGAGATCAAAGACTCAAAGAAACATCTATTTAAATAACACAGACATCAGGATGAGATGGAAATATTCAGTAGATACTCAGACGAATGATAATTATAGAATCAAGGAAAAATGAATTAAAATTTTAAAAAAATTTCAATTAGTTTCCCAATTTATTATACTGCCAAAATGAGACCAGCCGCAGATTTTCCTACTCTTCTCCAATTTCAGTCATGATAACACCAAAATAAGACAGTGCAATCCAGCAAAAAGATCCTGATTTTCTCCGATGATATTTTTAATGAGTATTACTTCCCCAATTATAGGAGGGCCATTAATAAGATCCAAATTTGAAATAAATCAGCAAAAGGAATAAATGCAGAAGAACAAATTCCAAACAGATAAAACTTATCACTTACAGAATCATTCTTTTACGCTAAACAAATAACTAATAGCACGTCACTTTCATCATAATTCACGGTCCATTTCTTAGAAGGATCTTATCTTTAGCGCCAAAGAATTAAATGTACAAATACTGAAATACACAGCTTGAGAATCCATACACGTAGCGAATATAGGGGATGAATTTTGTGAAAAAGAAGAACAAATTAGATATAATTTAAACAATTAAACCATGAAATAGCATGTATAATTAATTTCATTTATATCCTAAGGAACTAACATGATAGATGAACATGAAATTGAATAAAGAAAAACTAAATCACAAAGATTGAAGTCAACCCAACTCTCCCAGTAGCTGAAAAAATGTTTAAGCCAAGAATCACACAAAACACTGACCCAACAAGTAAAACTTACAGATGATCAAGAAAATCAAATGTTCCCGCATAGATCTGAGGCATGTAAAACTGGGTCACTCATCACTCATTCAGTGATTCCTTTATTTCAAGAATTCAAGTACAGTAGAGAAAAAAGAAAGTAAATTGGCCAGCGATCTTCATTTCATTCCATTTCATTGTGTATAAACAAAAAAAAAGGATAAAGTTATGTTCCCTAGTATATATACATACGAGGATGTATCTATAGAAAGATCTCGAGAGAGAGAAAGGGAGGGAACCCGCCGCGTTGTAGTGAGAGAAATCTCGGAAGATTTAAGAGAGAGAGAGAGAGAGAGAGATTGAGATGACAATGAAATGAAATTGAAACGCAAATGGGAAATGAAGTTGAAATGAACGCGAAATGAAGTTGAAATGCGAGTCAAATGTCGAGACAGAGAGACTTTTGAAAGTGGGAGAAAATATGTACCTTTTTCTACAAGAATTTATAGTTTGGGTCCGCAGTCTTTTGGATATTCAATAAATAGGTCATCTAGCAACTACAAATAAAGAGCTAACTTTCCCGTAGTTTGGCTATCACTTTAAAAGTGAATTCCATTTATCGAGTTTTTATAACGAAGTGACGTTGAATTTTTTAAGGAACTAAGAGCACGTTTGATCCTCTTTATAATTTTAACTTATAATTTCACCTACTATAATTTGACTGTTGATTTGACAACTACTCAACAATCACCACACATTTTAAATTTCAATTAAATCTCCACCACTCATTTCACCAACTTATAATTTCTCCTTATAAGTTTCTTTCATAAAGAGAATCAAACATCCACCTTTCACAAAATTAATTATCCAAAAATGAAAATAATATAAACTCATTTATCTTTTATTTTTCATTGTAAGACTTCAAACGCGGGATCTCCGCCACTAAACGCAAGTGTCATAACTATTAATTTAAGACATATATATTTCCTTTTAAGGAATGTTTGTGTCACCATAGAAATGTGTTAATTAATTGGATGAATTTTAATGACATATTTTTTAGGTTATCATGGCTAACTTCAATTACTACTAAATGTTTATTTACAAATTTGAGAGGATCACAAACCTCCCGTGTGCACTAATTATCAATTTATTCCTATTATTTAGTGTTATGTAATATATATTATTTGTTGAACAAGATGTTGAATTTTCCAAAAAATTCAAGGTTTCAATGAGTGTTTGATTTTTATTATTATAGTGATTATGAGATAAAATAAGTTGCGACTATTTAAATTTAATGAGACTAAGAGTAATAGCTCAAGTGATAAAGACATCCATTACCAGAACAAAGTCTTGTGTTCGAGTATATGTTCACCTCCTCAAAATTCCCTCAATTATAAAAATATATATATAATTTTTTATCAAAAATATTTTAAAGTATAATATTATATAACTTCTTTAATTAAGTAGTTGTAAAATCAATATAATTAAAATTATATAAGAAATAAGTAAGAAGAAATGGAAACTCGGGCTTACCTAGTAGGAGGACCAAATTGCTACGATATTACAAAGATGGTGACTCTATCTATAATATTTACTCTTTTTGACGTTTTCATGCCTTTATTTATTTTCTACTAATATATATATATATTTTTTTTTTCTTTTTCTTTTTTTAATTTCATTTCATCCCTTTCCATATTTTCTGCTATTATTTTTCATGCCTTTCTATTTATTCTATGATATTCTTTTCATGCCTTCCTACCTTTTCCTACCTTAACTAAGTGCCTGTTTGATTCAATTTATAGTAGTTAATTTATAAAGAGAAATTATAAAGAGGTGAAATGAGTGGTGTAGATTTAAAAAAATTTTGAAATTTGTAGTTATAAATTAGTAGTTATCAAATCAGTAGTCAAATCAGTGATATGTAGAATTATAATACATTTTGATGAAGAAGATCAAACATGGGCTAAATCATCTATGTTCTAAGTTAATTAACTATTACGTTACTATTATTTTAAAAATATCTTACCAAATATAAGTAGATGACTTGCATCAGGATATGTATGGATGGTAAACAAAATAAAACTGTTGAACTGGTAAAATAAAAGTAAGAGCTTGTTTGGTTCTATTTATTTTTGTAATTTATAAAGGGAATTTATAATGAGTGGAAATGAGTGGTTGAGATTTAATTGAAATTTGAAATGTGTGGTGATTGTTGAGTAATTATCAAATCAACAGTTAAATCATGATAAGTGAATTTATAAATGGAAAAAATAAAGATTACCAAACAAGTCCTAATATTTAAAAATAAGATATATTCAAAATTATTTATTTATTTATTTAGATTTTATTTTTGTGCATCTCCCCTTGTGGTTGTGGGATTGGTAGGTTAACCAGGGTTCGGAAAAGGACGTTTGGGGCGGGTCGCGGATTTAAATGAAAGATTGAAATGAATTGGAATTGTTGGAATGGAATCCGCCAATGAGATGAGGAGACAGAAATCGCGTGATAGGAGCGGACGTCAGGTAATGGTAAAATTTGATTAACAATGTTTAGTCAAATTGGAAGAAAAAGCAGGTTCAAACACTGTAGTGGTGGACGGAAAATCGGGGAACTCCATTTTTTTTTCTTTAATATAAAAATCAAATTGGAAGAAAAAGCAGCTTCAAACACTGTAGTGGTGGACGGAAAATCGGGGAACTCCATTTTTTTTCTTTAATATAAAAATCAAATTGGAAGAAAAAGGAGCTTCAGACACTGTAGTCGTGGACGGAAAATCGGGGAACTCCATTTTTTTTTTCCCTTTAAAACACAGGGGGAGCAGGGTAGCCTGGTAGGTAGGTAAAAACGGTATATATAAGGAATGGGAGTTGTATTCTTCATGTTTGTCGATGGGGAACCAGAATTTATGGGCTCTTGTAGTTGAACAAACATTGCTTTCGACCAGACCGACAATCTAATATGCAGCCTTTTTATTTTTTATTTATTTTTTCCTAGTTTAAAATGAGTTATCCTTTTGAATCGAAAAAAAAGTCCAATTACGTTACTCAAGTTTCTATATGATTTCAATGTCATTAACCATGAGTTCCGTATCAGGAAAACTTGATTTAACTTATATTGTATACATAAATGTGATAAACTGACTGTTAGTTGAAGGGTTGAAAAACTCAGAAGAAATGCTTGATGCTTCTAGTAAGACGTCTCTCATTTAATGTTCAACTAGTGAATGTCCTTGTTAATTGAACTCATGCATGCGTGTTTGATTGGTATGTTTATTGAGTTGCGTTATGAGAAAAATTTCACTTTGTTTTCTTAATTGATATATGTCTGTATATTATTATTCAAACTAATACAACACTCGTGCATTACACAGGAAGAGTAAAATTCAAAAATATATACAATAATAAGTTGTATAATAAATTGGCAACATATATACATTAATGATATATAAATATAATTGTTTTAGATCTCCAACTTACAAGTAATTTAAATTGTGCATATATATATATATATATATATATATTACTTACATAAATTATTGTTGTTCCACTTAATTGAACTATAGCGTTATCTAATGCTCAGCAGGTGGCATAGTAAGAAACAATCCTACCAAGAAACTTAGTACCAGTGGAGTGAAACACATTTCACATGAAAAAGAGAATATGACCATCTTTTTAAAATTGATGTAGCATAAAATTTAATGAATTTATAGAAAGAAGGAAAATTTTCACATATACTAGCCAATCGCTCTAAAGTAAATAATAATATAGTAATAATAATTAATATGATGAGATTAACAGCTTAAATGAATTTTAAACTTTTGGTCATTAGACTTTACTAGCTTAATTGAGAATTAATTATTACACTTTTACTATTTATTATTCGTTATGAATGTAGAGTTGCGTAATTAATATTGTGATGGACTAATTTTTAATTATTTCAAGACAATGTAAGTGTAAATTAGAAATAAAAATACTCCATCTGTCTCAAATATATAGGCCACCTTACTTCTTTACGTAGATTAAGAATTATGTTAGAAACATATATTTTACAACATGTATTCCTAATTTACCCAATTTAATGAATATAATTTAGAATTGATAATTTTAACTTATAAGTATATTAAATAAAGGTAAATTAGTAAAATAATACATATTAAACCTCTTAATAAAGAAATAGGGCTATATATTTGGGATATCTTAAAAAGGAATAGTGGACTATATATTTGAGAAGGAGGGAGCATATGTTGATATATTAAATAAAAGTTTGATATTTTTGCAAACCAATAAAATTTTGATATTAAACTCTCACAAGTATTTTTTCATACACAAAAAGCAATTATTAATAACTTTTTATTAAATTTTGAAATTTTTAGAGTGGTTCGAATTGTGGTGCAACGATTACGGAAGGTGCGAATCAAAAATTTATCAAAAAAAAGGGAAAGGGGGAAAAAAGAAAAGAAAATTTAGAAATATAAAAGTATGCCAACGGACCAACTTTTAGTATAAATTAACAAACAAAATGTTGACATTAAAAATTATCATGTGTGTATTACTTCATGCACTGCAAGCAAGGTACTTGCTTGATCTATCGTGCACAATTTATCATACGACATTAAAAAAAAAGTAATTTTCCTGTATAAATGTGTTTTGACATCTGAATATGATACGTAAGTCTTGACATGAGACATAACTAATATACAATATTTTATAACTCAACTAAAAAGTTGCTATACTGTGCAAATGGTGGACACATAGTTATTTTAAGTATAATAAATCATAACCCATCTCAAAACTTATAAACTATATACCAATATAAAAACTAACGAAATAAATAAACGATGTTTTGATAATTAAAATAACAAAATGTCAAAATCATTATGTCGTGTAACACATAACGAATTAATATACAATCATCTTCAATTTCCTCATTAGCCGCAAGAGGGAAGAAAAATACAATCATTTTGTACAACATAGAACGACAAAACAAAATGGTACACATTTATTTATAACTTAAATCTCTTGAATTTTTATGCAGCTACCATTGCAATTATGCACCTCGTATATGCATTCTTCACTTTGAAAACTTTTCAAGTTTCTAAAAAAAGAAATGAAGTATTATAAGAAAAACAACATAAGACAATTTTAGTTTTGGTAAGTCAGTATAGTTTATACTACTAATCAAGCAAAATTAAATTGAATCTTAGGAGATCACCACAAAATTAAATTGATACCGTAGATCACCGTAAAATGGTAGAACCTCATTTTACAGAGAAAAAAAAAGATTATCGACGTTGAATTCGCATTACATATTATCTATTACTGGAAATAGCGAGGTCGAAGCGAGGCACAAATCTGTTTGGAAAGAAATAAGAATTTTGCTGAAACAATAAAAAATAAATAAATGATTTCATAAATAAGGCTTCGCTCGAAAGGGAAAGTGCAAGGAAGAAGGATTATGTTGGGAAAGTGATAAGAATGCGGCTAAAAAAAAAGGAAAAAATAAATAGAAAAAGTTAAAAGGCTTACCACGAAAGTTTGACCGCAAGTACACCGTCTGAAAATGGGCGGGAAAAGGAAGACCCCGACTTAAGTGCTTTTATATATTAATAGATGTCTTTACCGCAGTGGCAGAGCTAGATCGGGACTTTTAAATAAGAGATTAATGGTGAACGATGTTTGGTTGTTTACATTGAAAAATGAGGTGTTTGCCAAACTTGTTCTTATACTATTACTTTCTCCTATTTTTTCAAATCTAAATGTGATCAAACCAATCACATTCAAACATCTTATCTGACCTATTGCACCATACAAATTTCCACCATCCAACTCCACTCGCATTCTCTCTCTTACTGTGAATGCAACTGTGCCCTGGAATAAATTTATCTCCCAGCTCTGCCGCTGCTCTACCGTGTATGTTACTTGGTGCTTCTAGACATATATTTCATTAAAAGATCAACTAATAAATGTCCTCCTTAAACTCAATGTGCGTGCTTGATTGGTATGCTTACAGGACAATATTATGAATAAGATTATCGATTCATTGTTGTCTTTGTCTGTATATTGCCATTCGGAGTACATGTTGATGCTCATCTGGGAAGTCCAAGTCCACTTTAAACAAAGAAGTCAAGATCATTATCTTTGTATGAGAATACCGTATCAGCATGCGATAGAGATTCTAAATAAGACGTGTCGATACATAGCCACCAATCAATAAAATTGACGGAGATTCTTCCACCGACATAGCACATTTTATGACATCATCTCCCATAATCTTACCTCAGCTAAGGAATTGCCATACAACAAGATAGGGATTGCCATAACAAACAACTTTCAGGGTGCAAAGTGCACATAATTCAACTCTGAACTCTCTTCTATCTCTCACCTAATGTAAAATACCGTTTTGCTTTGCAAAATATGAACAACATAAACAGAGGCAGGATCTCCCATCAATCTGTCTTCTCAGTATTTGTGTCATCAGATGGCCATGCGATGGTTTCCATGAGCCTTTCTCGCATCAGCTTCAAGTTCTCATCGGAAATTTGTTGGTATATTTCAGCATGATCACATTTCTAGATCTCAATCATCGCAAGAAGAAATCAACATCAAAATCAGCTCGAAGTTTCGTTAATGATCTCGTCTAAAAGTTTAAACTACCATAGTTAACTTGTGTTTGTTCTAATATTTGCTTCATAGCCACACACAAGTGTTTTGGATTCTTGTTCTGTCATCATCCATTTTTGATTTTGAAAATTATTCATGTGTCAACTTTCAATCAAGATCAAAGGCTTAATAAGCGGTCTAATAAGTTGTTTATGAATGGAATGGATTGTGAGAGAGATTCGAGCAAGTGAAATAAGTAACCAACTAATCAAGCAATAAACGACTACATAACTGTGGCTATACCTTAATCCATTTCCCGTATAGGTGAAGTCGTGTTATCATTACTCTTTCAGCAAGTTCCTGCCTTTCCTGTCAAGAAAGTGCCATGAACGAACATGCCATAAAATTCAGGGGAAAAACTCTATTTCATGGCTCAAACAATGAAAGAGCTCTTCGGAACATCTGAATCTCTGCTTTCAAATATTACCTTTGCGAGTGCCTGAAGAAAACGCTTCCCAGTATTGGGCACATTATCTGCAACAAAGCTGTCAAAGTCGAGAGAAAGAACAAATGATTCATCCTTTGCAGTCATAAAAGAGAATTTTAACGAGCTCGTGTAAATAAGTAGAGATCAAAAATTGAAAGAAAACTGGAACGTAATGCAAGATTTCTGTTGAGAAATTCGATATCTGAATGCACTGCTTACTTGTTGAACCAAGTGTATTGTGGTGGATTCATCTCATAGAGTTGCTCAAGAACCGTCCTCACAGCTTTAAATGTGAAGCTGTTGATTATTTCCTGTAAGGATATGGCATTGGTATGCATACATTTTTACGACATCAATGGCATGTGACTTCATGAACATCAGCCTAAGTGGAATTCTTACTAGTAAAATGCATTACTGGTTAAAAATTTATCAACATTGATTTCTTACTCTCCTTTCTCTCCGGAAGGATTTTTAAAACAGAAACAATTAGAGCACTATTAATTGGGTCAACATTGATTTCTTACTCTCCTTTCTCTCCGGAAGGATTTTTAAAACAGAAACAATTAGAGCACTATTAATTGGGTCCCCCCCCACCCACCAACCAACCAACCAACCAACCAACCAAAACCAATTGATGCATGGGGGAAGGGGGAAGTAAAAGAGGGGCTCATAATATTTTGTAAAAAATTGAATATCAATTGTATTATAAAAAAGAAAAAAGTAATGGCAAAATAATTTGTAAAAAAGTTTTAAAAAATAAATAAAATTCTTAAACACTATAATCACTAAATTTTTCCCCTAACATTACTTGAAAATAGATTTTTTTTCCCCTGATTTTTTCCTCTTAGCTCTTTCCCTTTACAGTAATCTTGCTCACCGGTAATTAAGTCCTCCTAAAAGATTATGTTGCTAGGTTTTTCCCTGTTTCTATTGTAACAGAACACTGAGTTGATGATGTCTGAACCCTCCATCTCTCATTAAGATGAATAAGTAGTAAACCAGATCAATTACAAGCACCAAAGAAAATACTTGGGTTCTCTCTCTCTCTCTCTCTCTCTCTCTCTCTCTCTCTCGGATGCATAACAATTTAGTGAAGATGACTAGAAAGGAGAGACTACTCACAACTTTAATCTCATTGAATGTGTCTTCATACTGTCCTCCCAATTCATCAACAACACTAAAGCCATGGAGTTTAGGCCGCTTTCTTGAATAGCCATTAGCAGTGCAGAATGAAAGCATTTTGGTAGACAATCTCCATTCATACCAGGCATCCAAGAACGAACTGCTTAAATTCATTGTCTTCATCTTCTTCAAATGTTTTCTCCTTCGAAAATTATTATACGATCCCAATTCCCCACTACTCTTAACATTGAAGTTGCTTGAAGAGAAGGAATTCACGCATAAATATGGGCATGAGAGGTTATCAGTAAAAGACCTCATTAACATAGCCCCAACCATTCCTGTCAAAAACACTGCAGAAACTACATTACAAGAAGTAAATGAATTTCTTTCTTGATTCTCAAGGGAAAACCCATAACTAAAAACTGGAAAATTATAAATTGAAAAAAAGGAACCTGAGAATTGTTGAGAAAAGGCTGCAGGGAGATAGATATGTTGCTGCGATGAATCTTCTGTTTCTTGTGTTAAAATAAGTACTTATTTTTGAGTCTCTGATATTTATGTGATTTTATGAAATCTCATCTATTTCTAAGGTCCAAAATTTTCCACAGAATACTTTGTTCAAGAGGCACGTGTGCCAATTGTTCCCGGACTCTTTTGACTTTTGAGTAATTTATGGAGAATCTTTATTGGCATGACGCATGAATTGGAAACTTCATCCAGGTCATGTTCTAGCAAAAATGATGGTTACAGATTCCAGTGAAACACTAGTAAGATACTTCAGATTTTACGGTCATTTGAAACCTGAAAGGGGAGATAAAAAGAAACAAAAAATTAAAAACTAATACTACCTGTTTTTAACTATCAAACCATATTCTAAGAGCATCTAAACTCAAAATACCCTTTAATTTAAAGAGTAAGGTGCCAAAATAATACTCCGACCACCTCTTTAAATTAGCTTTTTATTTTAGAGAGTGGAATCGGCTCTTTAAATTTGGAGAGCCAAACCCACTATTTATTATTAAATCTATTAATATATAAATGCACTTAAGTGAGTCTTCTTTTTTCCCGTCTATTTTCCCTCGGTATCCTTTGCTATAAGACTTTCTCAGTAATTGATTTTGATTTATTATTATTTAAGTTTTTTTTTTTAAATCTGAATCTTTATCTATTTTCCAATTGAATCTTTATTCTCCTCAAACTTTCCCTTTCCAGCGACTCCTAATCTGCGTCTTGAATCGATTTATTTTATTATTATTATTTTTTTTTTTGCCTTAATCAATTCTCATCGCTTTCCCAACTTAAAGCTTAAATTCTCAAACTTTCCCTTTTCAGCGATAGCTGTCTTGTATAGAAACTTAATTTTAGTAAATTAATTTCAACTTATTATCATTTTATAGTTTTTTTTTCCTTTTAAAGAATTGGACTTTTTCTGGCAAACAAGCAATGTTTTTTTTAAGATTGTAATAAAACATTTTTTTAGTTTTGGTTAGTTGTGTAAAATCAAATTGGTAATTTGAAGTCATTATTAATTAATGAATCAAAGTTATTGTTTAGAAGATAATTTCCCTTTAATATATATGTAACAACCGTAAAATATTAAAGCAAGTTGCCATTCATTTGAATGATGAAAATTGAAATATGACCATATGACTGTACTTGAATGATTACAAGACTATTAATAATTACAATATAATAATGAGATTGCATTGAGTTGCAAGATTGTTACTCAAATGAATGTCAAGAATTAAAACATGATTATTAGTAACATGGTCGATATTCGGACAATGGATTGGAATGAGAAAATAATCGTTGACATTGTATTGATAATGATTGACCGTACAAGGTTATTGTATTGAATAACGATGTGAATTTGTATTGATAAGTCACAAGACTCAAAAAATTGTCGCTCAAAGATAAGGACGTGGGCATTGATTAGTATGATATGAATTGAAAGCACCGAATTGTAAACCCTACTAAGTTGAAGGTCTCGAATAATATAAATTAAAGTACTATGACTTAATTGTAAGACTACTCAAAGAATAAGGGCTGCCCGAGCAAATTGCCGTCAAGTGTACGGTACCATATTGCGCCACCTGTTACGATTTGGTTGGCGGAACTCAAATTTTATTAAAACTAGCTAATTTTCAACTATTAAAAAAAGGGTTATTAGCCCTCAATCTTCTTCCAACACCCCAAGCCATCCCGTTTCTCTCCCAAGCCCCAAAATTCGTCTAACATGGCCAAAAGAAGTAGAAAACCAATAAAAGATTACCAAAACCCCTATTTGTCATTTGAAAAAGGTCCCTTACCATATATAGAAGGATTATAACTTGAAAAATAGCTTTAATTAAGGAACATCAATGTTTTAATGACCTTTTTCATCTTGAGATTATTCGAAGAAGATTTGAGGTGAGTAACTATCACTTTGATTTCTTTTTAACATTGATGATGTTTTGAAATGCTAAGCATGTATTTGATTAAAACGATGAACATGGATTCTGATACATTGAAAAGAAAGATTGATATATTGCATTTTGAATCACTAGTTACTCTATCCGTTCTGTATATGTTCTGCTCTACTCTGTTGCCACACTATGAACCATCTAATGATACCGAGATGGGCGACGATTAGTGTGGTATCTGCTCTGTATCTATATTAATCTGTCTGGAATTCCGGTAGGGGTCAACCGAGATTCAAATGTGGATTCACTTAATTGTATATGGTCATGATTGAATTGATATGATTCTGGCGCGCGCCATGAATAGTAGTTTAACTAATGATAGGGCCCATTTGTGCATTGAAAAATTTTGTGCATTGAATGATTTTCTGGAAAATAAATCTTTCATATAAAAGGTAAATCAAAGGGTTTTTGTTACTCACTGAGTACTTCGTACTCATTTCCTTCTTACTATAATTTTTGTAGATGATTGAAGTTATAACATCTGAAAAGCAAGGCAAGCCAGGGTTGGATCGTGCTCGTGAAACGGAGTAGAGTTATGCATGTAGTATAAATATGCCTTTGAAACTACTATGAATTTAATAGTTTTATGCCCACCTCTATCGTATATATAGTTTTACATCCTATAACATATAAGAAAATAGTGAGTTATAATCTTTATATTGATTTGAACTCTACTTCTCACTGTGAAAGTTTTTTAATGATTTGGCATACTTTAGTAATCAATAAAATATATTTATTAATACAATTTCTTGTGTTTTTATATTTCTTGAAAAACCTAGTTTTAATATTTTCTTTAAAAGTTTAACGATTTGTTAACTTATATAATTAACTTTGTATATTAAACACTGTAAGACAAGATAAATTGGATTGTTCTGCACGTCCCGTCCTCGTTGTTTGAATTAAAGCTTCTGCTACAGAATTTGTAAATTAACATACGATATTCGGAAATATTATAAAATTAGTGGGGGCGTAACAATATATTTATCTTATATGAAATTTTTAACTTTCGTACAGTACAATTTTGAAGAGTTCAAAATTGAACGGTTAAGTTTAGTAATATAATATAAAATTATTGTTAATTTGGTATTGCTTTGAATTATGAAATTAATTCGTGTTATTTTTTTTTTTTGTATAGAGATTTTGTAATATCTTGAAGTGCAAAATTAGACAGTATTGGTTCTTATCACCAATCAGCTATGTATTTTTAACTAACCGTTTCAACTACTCACTTGATAACATTTTAAGTTGCCATTAGCAGTTTTACCATATATTTACCAGTTAGATAATTGCTATGTTATTGTCTTCAAAAATAATTTCCAGCCTTATTTTTTATATTTATTGAATATATTCAAGGATATCATTATCTTACAAAGGTCTTGGCTCTTGGTGTATTAGTTACTCAGGCATATATATGTTAAATACCTATTGTTAGACCTTTTCTTTAATCAAGTGATCTTTCTTATTTGGTCTGTAAACTTTCTTCTTAATTTTTCCGTCCAGTTGAATATGTAGTGATGATAGGAATGTAATATATACATCTTTATTCTCTCATATACTTTTGATGGCAACAATAGACTCTCAGTTTCTTTTACTTTATTTATGTGTATTATTATTTTTTCAACATTTGCTATATTACCAAATAATAAAAAAAAATATAAAATCTTTGACGAGCTTAGATGGAGTCATTTGGATTGACTATTACTTTTAACGTCTTGAATTTTTGAAATAAGTATGCACTTATTTTGTTATTCTATTAGATTTAATTTCTTTTATATTAGAATTAGTCTTCACGTGCAACGCACGACTTTAATACTAGTGTATTGTAATATTTCAGTTTTCAACACCCTCTCTCATGTAATAAATATACTATGCACAACTCTCAATCCTATTTGATCATCTACCTCTATTTCTTTGTATCTACTATCCACACTTCAACTCTCAATCCCATTTCATCATCTGCCTCTATTTATTTGTACTCCCTCTATCTCACAAAAATAGTCAAGTAGGTAATTTTATGTGGATTAAAGATTAATATGTAATGTGGTTAGAACATTTGATTTTATCTTAGTTTCCATATATACCCATGTGTCATTAATTATTTGAAATATTTTCAATACATAGGTAGTTGAATAATAATTAATTAGGGCACATATGGAAATGAAACATTAAATACATGTTTAATATGGTAAGTGGACTATCTTTTTGAGAATTATGAAAATAGAATAGTAGATTATCTTTTTAGGACGAATGAATATCTATCATCCACACTTCATTCCTTGGAATTGGAAAAATCCCGCCGTCCCATAAAGATAGTCCAGTAGGTAATTTTACGTGGATTAATGATTAATAGGTAATGTGGTTAGAACATTTAATTTTACCTTATTTTTCCATATATACCATTGTGTCATTAATTATTTGAAATATTTTCAATGCATAGATAGTTGAATAATAATAATAATAATTAATTAGGGCAAATATATGGAAATAAAATATTAAATACATGTTTAATATAGTAAGTGGATTATCTTTTTGGGACGGATGAAAATAGAATAGTAAATTATACTTTTAGGACGGAGGAATATCTATCATCCACACTTCATTCCTTGGAATTGGAAAACTAATTAATGCTCTTTGAAAAATGTAAAATAAAGAGGAAAATATAAAGAGGCTGTTGGGGTATTTTAAAAAAATAACTCTCTAAATTTATAGATTTTCTCTAAAAGGTGAAAAATGTTCTCTAAATTTAGACCCTGCTGGAGATGCTCTAAATATATTAGCTATGCGAACAACCCTTTCGGGCGTTAATGTCCACCAAACCAAGCTAAGTTTTGCAGCAATGCTGGAGATAACGAACAAAGCTAAAAAGATTTGATTATAATCAAACGTTCGATAAATTTGCTTAATTATTAACACAAAATAGGTAAGATAATTAGAGGACTACTATATATTTACAGCACGAGTGAGTTTGTTTAGAGAAGTAGCATATATCGATCAAGACTTCAACTAGCATTTCTGCCAATGGGAAAATGGTTCACAAAGATGTAGATGACTGAACAATTTTATTGAGGCAGTGTCAGCTCTAGCAGTTAATACCACACAGCTCGACATCCGGGCCAGTGACTCTTGTAGTGAAGGGATCGACCCGCACCCATAGCAGTGAAAAGATGGAGGCAAGAAGGATGGACCATACAACAACAATAGTGGGAGTCCGGTTCTGGCGTCCCATAAGACCTTTGAGGAAAGGATAGAGATGAACAATCACCCAGAAGGCGAAGAACAATTTCCCAAAAAGTGGACCCCATGACTGGTAACCACTGTTGATTGCATAGGAGATTCCCGCAATAACCCCGACTATGTTTATGATCAGGAGAGTTGTTGGGGGTACTAGAAGTGTTGTCCATTTGAACATATAGAGCTCGGTAAAATCCCCGTCCTCGTCTGATGCTTTTGATGTGACAGTAAAGTTGGTGTCTATTCCAGCAAGCACTTTGAGCAGACCTTGGAAAACAGCAAATAGATGAGCTGAGACACCTCCAATGACCCAAAACTGTTCGTTCCTCCACCACTCGTCAATTCCAACGCCACTCCACCTCATCTCCAGTATGCCAGTGGCAAAGATCGAAAGAAAGAGAGATATAAACCAGATACTGGCAAGGTTACTTATCTGCATACAAAGCATTTCACCATTAAGAACTCTGATATATATAGTGGAAGAATAAATAATTGAATGCTGTTACATTGGTCCTGCTTTTACATCAGGTAGAGCACTTATGACATGGATATCTTGAACTGTGATGTGAAGTGAAATAATAAAGCAACTTTTTGGTTAAGGAAATGAATAAAGCTAGCAAAATCTTTTCGGGTACACAGATTGTCAACTTGAATTCAAGTTACCTCTCAAGATACTGCCTATAAATAGAAGACCATGTCATACTGGCCATCAATAAAAGACCATGTCCATTTAAGCTCAAATGTGAACTTCAAAAATGAATAATGATACATGTTTTTGAATAATGATACATGTTCATGTGGGAACAGAACCAACCTGTGGGATAATGAACTTTCCACTAAATAAGCAGACAGCAGGCAAAGTACAATATATAATGAGAGGGATGGCAGTAACTGGGTAAATTGTGGTGTTGATATATGCAAACCTCTCTAGCCACTTTAATCTTCCACCATAGCCATACCATATAGGACAGTGCCGACTAAATAAAATCTCGATGGATCCCAAAGCCCATCGAAGCACTTGGTTTAGACGATCAGATAGATTAATTGGAGCTGATCCCTTAAATGCTGGTATTGGAGGCATGCAGTAAATTGATCGCCAACCACGGGCATGCATCTTAAATCCTGTAAGAATATCTTCTGTGACAGAACCATAAATCCACCATATCTGCAAACAGAACGAAGAACAATCATTGCACATAATACAACAGCTGCACCTGAAACATAAGACAATACATAGACTATCAAGTTGGGAAACTACACACTTAAAGAACATTCAATAAGCAATATTTGGTTTACACAACTCGCGAATTAGATTTAGATTGTTGTAATGCCAATATGCAGCATGCTAAATCATCATATTATTATGGAATAAAGTTCTTTAGGAGCAGTAATAGGGTGAACAATAGAGTTGAAACTGAAAGAAAGTGAAAACATGGTTAGCATATTTTCTCCCATATATGGCTATTCATTTATCTTAACAAATTCTCTTACTTATTTATGTTTTCCCTAAATGAGAACTGACATCAAACAGATTCTCGTAATATTGGACCAAACTTTTTGCACAAGAACAGTAGCACTTCAAGTTCTGTGAGAACTTATAATGGATCACAACTCTCATGAAATTGTGAACAGACACAGAAATTTTGATTTGTTCCAGCATGCAGTCATCCCCAAAATATCTACTTCACATCTTAGATTATTGCATAAGAAGGAACCCCAGGTTTTTAAATGCTGCTCTCCAAAAAACCGGAGCAAAGCAGTTGCATAAAAATAACTTTTTTTCTAACTGTTTACCCTAACTTAAGGGAGAAGAAGAATGAGATTAGAGGAAACAAATAATTTCAACTCATCACATCAATTTTCCTGGACACATACACAAAACTACTTCCTGTTCTTATGCTCTTATAGAAACTACCAATGGAGAATTATGCTTCCTTCTACTTAGGTATTGACCGCAATATAGGAATTTTCAGTTTTTAATTTTAACTCCTAATATTTCCGGTAAGTCATAATGAAATTAGCTAGTAAAATAAGAAAAAGCAATCTCACAAGAATGTCCAAACATTTCTCAGGCATAGCCTCCATGAAGAAATGCAATCTGTGTTAAGGATTCATCTCCCAATTATCAAACATTCCCCATCCAGGTGTTCAAATGGCACAAGAAATTAAATTACCTCACTCCCCCAATCTGTTTTATCTTCATAACCACAACTGATGACATGAATTGCTTCTTTAAGAAGTGTCTCAGGTGTGGCAGACTGAGGAACACCACCATTCTCCATAAGAGTGGATGCAACAAATACAGCAGACTGGCCAAATCTTTTCTCAAGGCTCATTTGAGACATGAGCAGTGACTTCTCATCATCAAATCCAGCACCTGATATCGACACAATAAAGGAAACAGTTAACAACCTTTCTATATTAATTTAAAGTTCATTACAATTTTTAGGTTGACATTTTTTCAACTGATAAAAGAATACATATTAGTAAAAGGTAGAGCCAAAAGATACATGTTTGTCAATGTATTGGCAGTATTTAAATGCAATAAGAGAATTATGTGCATCAGCAGCGATAAAAAATGATGAAATATCCAATAAATCAGCATATCATGTAATTCCAACTACCAGTGTGAGGTATAAGTGGAGTTTTAGTCGAAACGGAGGATAATAACAGCTGTATGATATGCCTTCGCTAGTTTAACAAGATGCCAGTCCACATAACCAATCAACACAGGATAAGATATTCAAAAAGACAACAATTCAACTACTTCAGACTCAGGAACATAAATGAAGAGACAAGTCCAATAATGAAAGTGTCACGCTATCACTAGTCTCAAAAGCATAAAATGTTAAATCAAGTAGATGACCTAGGTGAATAATGCTTATATCGTCTTCAGAAATATTCACAACAAGCCATTGCTCTGAAAACTCATCTGATGCAAAGAATACTAGCATTCATTCTTTTTATGAATGGCACATGGTGCCTGCCATCTGGTTTCTTCTCTCTCACTGGAACTATTTTGAATGTAAACATGTTAACTGCATGTATTCCAGCAAAGAGATTATCTTTGTTGAAATCCTTATACATGATATTTATTCATTTGGAAGTTACTTGCAAGATCACTACAAGGAGAAAAGTGAGAATAAGTGAATTTGGATTCATAATGTATGTTGATGATATCACTTCATCACAGCAAAATCTGTACTTATTGCCTGGGCAGATTAAGGATGTCCCAGTTAACCAGGTGTGGCTCTTTCCCACGGCCCACATATATCAAATTGACTGATGAAATCAGATTTTTCTCCCAAATAAATTTACGATTTGCTTTCTGATTGAACCAATAAATAATTTTAAATTACATATAGAAACAATCAATTTCATAAGAATAGAAACTCAAAGAAACACGTGTACTATATTCTCAATTAGATAATATCATCTCATCTCATTTGGATGGGCAATGAATGAGCGTTGTATCATGGCTAACAGGTAAAATCATAGATAAGAAACAAAATGCTACATGACCTCTTCACGTTCACACTCAGATCTATATTTGAATTTCGCATGTTAAGATTAATTGAGCAAATGAAACAATATACATGTAGCTCTCATGCAGTCAATCTATTTCACTTAATTCAAATTTGAAATTTGCTAAGCAAATAAGAGATATTACTTAATCCATGCTTTTATGACGAATAAACTTCATCGCCATATATCGCTAAATAAAAAACCAAATACAAATAGCAATTGAACTGCAGTGGCAAAGAGAATTCATGTAGTGCTCCAATTTTATTGGGAACAATACTTAGCGTGTCGTTTGTTACCTTTGTTATAGTACACAAAATGCAAGTAGGTTAAAGAATTTACTTATAACAGAAAATATACCTTCAACACCCTCCTCTATATCCTCCAAACTGAATACAGGAACAGTGTGATCAACATGCTTGCTAGATTTCTTTTTTTCTGAACTCTTCTTACTGGATTTCGAACTATTCTTTCTTGAGCCACCAAAGCAGGAAGACAGAAATCCTGGCTTCTTTTGCTTAGGTTTCAGAGGTGGCTCATAACCATACAAAGCTGCCCTATTAAAGACGCATCCAGTACCGACATACACAGGACCTTGAATGCCATCCAAACCTCTCAAGTTTATCTGATTGCACAAAGTAACAAGTTTACATGAACAGAGGAAAATTAGAAACTAATGAAGTAAGGTCCATTGTCATAAAACATCTTATTACTTTCATCTAGAAAACGTCATATGAAATGGAAAGAAATATTAAGCATAAATGATCTTAACTCACATCAAAGAAAACAGTATTGCGGTTGGCATACCGATCATTTCTATCAATACCATCAAATCTCTGTGGAAATTGAACATAACAGACATATTTTCCAAGATTTGGATCCATTAGAAAACACATTGCCTCACGCAAGGCCTTGCTGTTGTTTATGTAGTGATCACAATCCAGATTCAACAGGAAAGGTCCATTAGTAAGAACTGCTGATACACGAACCTGAAGAGATGCATGACATTGACATGTGAGATGTTAAATGCAAAAAATGAAGTAACTGCAAATGTAAACTGTCAACCACTTACCAGTGCATTCATAGCACCAGCTTTCTTGTGATGTTGGAAACCAGGACGCTTCTCACGAGAAACATAGACAAGCCGTGGTAGCTCATTACCATCACTGTCCAGACCTCCACTCTGACCCAGAAACACCTGCAAATTAATAAAAGCATATTTCTTTAGAAAATATATAACAATAACAATTACAAGACAGTCATGATTTTTTTTGCGGAAACATATCAGTTTGTAATACACATAGGAGCATGTCGAACATAAAGAAATTCGAATATGTTACACTAATCAAATGATATTGGGACAATTTGATAGTAAGAAAATAAATATGTGAGATCGAGATTTACGCAACCAAACTCATTAAATAACCTTCATCCAACATGCCTAAATTAACCCCAATATATCCAAAATAAATCTATCTTTTGTTTCTAAAATCTTCAGGCTTCCTAACACACCACCTGCCACCTCCTACTACCTCCGGCGCTGTCAATTTTGGGCTTGTTCTTTGTAGCTTTTACTACAAAAAGTGATTTTTTTTTCAGAATGCGTGATGGAGAAGTGGAGAGAGAACATAAGGAAATGTGAACAAGCCTTTACTCCTCAGTACCAAGCTGCCAATGGTAATAAGTGAAGCAAAGACCATGGCATCCATTCTTCAGCTCACAGTTGCCTTTAGTCCTTATAGCGAATACTTAAGATCTCCATGGACTAAATTTTAACCGCTAACAGAGTTAATCACTTTGGAACTTTAAGAAAAATCTAGCAACCCAATTAATTTACTGAACAAGAAAATATTTTCCCTCATAGATGCAATTATTTTCAACGTTGTTTTCGAAAAGACCATTGAGTGGGATAAGGTCTACGACACCAATGATGAAGCCAGGGCAATGTTTAGTTTTTCATTAGTAAATTTCTTTCCAGAATTTTTTGTGGAACACTAATGTGATTGCCCGGTAGGTTAGGAGGCTTGATAGAACCTATCGAGAATTTGATGTGCTCTTTGAACCTCTTTGCTGAACATCCAAAATCCAAATAGGAGACGTAGGTCAGCACCATGGTAAGAGGATTCGGTTTGCAGTGGCAGGCAAGAAGCATGAAGAACATTAGAAACAACTTACATTGAGTTCTGGGTATACAGGGATTAATCTGGATATTCTGGATTGAGGGTTAAATTTTTGGTGAGCTTGGTTGAGTAAATGATAAATCTAGCCCATTAAATTATCTAAGATGAATGGTAGAGTTAAGTTGTCAAATGTATTTTTCACGAGTCTTGGTTCAAACCATCCCTTTATTACATTAAGCACATCACAAGTGTGGTTGCTAGTTACCAACTTCAATGTCAACATCTCATATCAATGCCTTTGTACCAAGCTCACCTGTATCATTCCTGGATGATCCCTTGTGTTATTTCCAGGCCATGGCGTACCATCTTGCATGATCCAGCCTTCTGCAGGAACTCTTTGGGCCTTTGCTACAAGTGCATTTATACGAATTTTAAATTCTTCATATTCTCTCTGTAGGAAGAGCGTGAGAAAACATAATTAGTCTGGATTAAAGAAAGAGAAACTAGACTTGCTGAAATAAAAATTCCACCTTCATGGCCCTACGATCTTTCACGAATGATGGCCGAACTTTATCTTTCAGGTAGTCAATCTTCTGAAAGAAGTACCACTCTGGAGCACGTGGCTCAATGTTGTATTTTTTGCAGAAAGGAACCCATTTCCTTGCAAATTCAGATGTCTCTGAAAGAGCTTCAAAAGTCAGCATTGCAGAACCATCATCAGAAACATAGCACGAAACCTTGTCAACTGGGTAATCAACCGCAAGAATCGACAAGACAGTATTTGCTGTCACAAGCGGAGGTTCCTTTAAAGGATCAACAGTACTGACAAATATATCTACAGCAGCTAATTGTGATGGCTCTGCTTCGCGGTCATATCTGTGACAGTTTATAATATTTTCCAGTTGAAGTTGAATGTCAGAAACTCATATTATATATATCCAGAAAAGGAACGGTGGTTTACCATCTAGATATTAAATGATAAACATATGATATAGCTGACTTCTTAATTTTCATAGCAATTTATGACATATTGAAAAAAAAAACATGAAAAAAAGGAAAATACTGTCTATAGATGGAAAATTCCTCACCTAAAAGCAAGCCTGTCAAGATAAGTTTCACGGTTTACTGGGGACCATTTGGGGAATTGGTCCAAAATCCAGGATATAGCAAACCAGATCTCACAGATCACCGACAACAACCACAAAGGGTATGCATTGGTGACAGGATTTGTTATTCGGTAATGTAAGAAAACGCAGAGAATAAGAAGACGCAATACAATAACCATCCTGTAAGGGTTTATCCTGGATGAAGGAACAGAAACTTTCCTTGAAAGGGGCTGCCGTGCTTCATCATTCCTGCATAACAAAAAGAAATAAGCACAGGAGAGAAATGGCTGACTAGACTGAAGCAATTGGACAAAATGCTGCGTGAGGAACCAAAGAATATCTGCCTGGAGTTAGTCACCAAATAGTTTACAGCCAAAGAATTCCTTTGCTTAAGTAATAATAACATCAGCATACTCTTATCATTTTAAGATTCTGTGCAGCCAACATGTAAAGAGATGTGCCTATGGCTTATAATGATATTCAGATTTCATGCTGAATAAATATACTGCAAGAAGCGAAAATGTCATTGCAAAGCACATGTGGGAACTCACAACAAAGAGTCATCCACCAGAACATCTGTACTGGCGTCTATATCTCCAGCTCCTCTTTCTGAAGGAGGATGACTAGTAGGTGTCGGAAAGACATTTTTTTCCTGCCTCATCTTCCAACCATCAACTCTCTCTTTCCAGGCAACATTGCTCAATCCTGAGGATCTAAACTCCCTCACTGGATCCACAACCCGAAAGCTAGATGTACAAAGGAAAATACATATTTGACATCTAAAGAGAAAAGAAACGCATTCCATTAAAGTAAAGATTCAGGAAAGGCAAGAATATAGATTGATTCACGTCCATGCACAAGGGATTGGGAGCAGGAGTGTATCAGTACATTTTCCAACACCATCAGGTGGGGAAGATGCCATTGATAGGCGCTCAGGTGATCCAGCAGAGAGTTCTCCAGAAACCTGAAAGCCAACAGTTGGAAGAAAGAAATCAGTTTACCATCTGTGCCAAATATAAATATATCTTTTACAGAGTGGTTGACAAGAAGCACAGAAACATACATCCATTCTGTTCGTTAGCAAAGGAATGGGAGCATGAGAGACCTCTTTATCATATTTTGGAGCCTGGATCTCTTCACCTCGGCCATAATTCATGTGCAAGCTCACATCATGCTCTGAAACCTTCTGCTTCCCATTCTGAGTTTCAGAGTAATGGAAATCACTAGTACCATCATTAACTCCGCCATCTTCTTCATCGTTGTGGATTGCAGGACTTCCTGCTCAGAGCTAACCATGAGAGGCTATTTTCATTCTCATTTTCACGTTATAATTTCATCTACTTCACTGGCAACAAGTCAATTTCCAATAAATCCCAACAACTCATTTTCACCTCATTATAATTTCAAACAATTATACTGAGAATCAAATGCCCTTTAAAGATAATATGTTAATTTTATTAACAATCATATGTCAAAGTTCAATGTGATAGACTGAATAAAAACATCTACTGAAGTTTAGTGAGTGGCTAAAATCCATAAAAGCAAGGGATTAATGGAAGGGATTTCATTTCCAAAAAATTAGGCACATCAGCGCTCTAACAAACCCTCAATTTCAAAAGTTACCAGTCACTCACGACAATTATCTCCGCTTCAAAAATGTTACCAGATGTAAATATGCATTAGAATGTGCAGACATCTTGCGTTGCAATCCAGTGGACCGAACCCTAACACGCATTATGTCCTCATTTGGTCTTTCCATTCCATTGCAAAAGAGAACTCAGGGAAAATCATAATATATCATTTCAGTGAGACAGCATACGTCAGAAGAGTTTATGCACAAGGGATGTCAGCATCAAATATACCTTTATGCCTCTTGTATCTGGTTTTGCACCGAGGACAAGTCTGATTTCCATGCTCTCTCTCATATTCATAGCAAGGTCTGCAAACAGGAAATGCACAGACATCACATGCAACAAACGGCATACCATCAACCGTCAAGCCCACATCATCACCACATATCTGGCAGACCTGACCACCCATGTTCTTCAGGGCCTTTCCCTAATCAAGCAAGCACCATGGTTTAGTACCCAACACTGCATGATTTTTAATTAAATTTACCAAAAATCACTTAGTGAACTTCTCAAAATCGCAACCCGCCCATCCATAGTAATATCTACAAGTTGAAGAAGTAATAAATCATAAGCTGCTGCTGCAGCTGCTCATTCTCAAGCTTGGTGTTTAATCAAGTATCAGAACTAACAATACACACCAATGGCCTATCATCTCAATAAATATAAATCACCAATCAACAATTTTGAGAAAATTACCCAACTCAATTCTCAAAAACCTAATAAAGTATCATCAGTATCCATAAGAGTTAAGTCTTTGATGGACAATCAATTATCCATGTAGGAAGACTAACCTTAATTTCAGCTCCGTGTTCCATCCAGTTGACTAGTCTTCCAAGGAAACAACGTATTTACAGTCAGATAAATCAGAGTAGTATGGTCTTAACCAACATGATGAGAGACATCAAAATCTCCAGCAAAAAAGCAGAGTAATCTTCTTTTCTTTTCAAACCCACCACTGCAAAAGTGAAGTCTTCCACGTCAATTTCCTTCGATGCACAGATGATATTTACATCTGATCACATGAAAAGGAAACATCCAACAGATACCTACATCAAGAATCAAACTTACTTTAAACAAAAGAAATTTTCTTGATTCACTCTGTAGTCTTTCCTGACACCACCCCACCCCACCCCAAACTCAACTCACCCCCCTTCCCCAACCAAAAAAAAAAGAAAAGAGGTGAAACACCCACCCACAGAAGAAGAAAGGAAAATGAAAAATTACATCGTTCCCGATAAAATTAAGCAAGGTAGGAGTGAACTGATCATGAATTTACTGAAAATTTACTGAACTTACGAATCATGCAATGTAATGCACATATACACAGTGAAAAGACAACGAAATGGGTGCCTCTCGATCGCAACGTTTTCCCTATTTCCTCCACCGAAAAGCAAAAATCCTTCTTGATCAACCACTACTCTGTTCGTTCATAAACTAATCGATCAAATATTCAAATAGCTAAGAGATCTCTCACCGTAAAGTAAACCCTTCATATAAACCTCTGTAAAACACCGATAAACAGAGAAATTGTTGCGGAATATGAAGAATTGGTGGCAATGTAGAAAACCTCCGCTATCTTCTACTACAAATGCTCTATCTCAACAAGAGGCGTATAGAAATTATGAACACGTAAATGGACAATGGATTTCATTATCGTAATTATTATGACGAGGAACCGAAATGATGTGAGAATTTGGCATAATGGAGAAGAATGGTATGGAAGTGACACGTAGAGATTCGTAGGAAGAGAGAGCGTGTATAAGTACCGACAGAGCCACTGAGCTAGAGTGAGGAATGTGTGTTGTGACTGTACATTTGAGACCCCCGATTGCTCCTGTCCCGATTGTGGCTGCCTAATATCTCGGTAGGGGGAAATATCCAGTATTCTAGGAGTATTTTATTAGAGTAGGTCACAATAATGGGCCTCAAGACTACATGTAGGTTTCTTATTAGTCTGGAGTATCTAGGTTACTCCTCGAGTAACTGAATTTTTTCCGCTTGGTAAAATACGGGTATGCTTGTATTTGTAGCAAATGCAATGTTATTAGTAGTAGAATAGCATATGGTATTATTACAAAACTTTCCATTTCATGTGATCTGTATAGATGCAAGTTATATATAGATTTAAAATATGCATAGTGTGCATCGATATACTCTATATGAAGTGGAAGGTTTTGTTACAAAACTCTCGAGTATATTTTGATATTCTTTATTAATATAATACTTTTTTTTCACAGTAGGTTTCGGTGCACCGTCCCATATATCATATCAATGAATGCCACCATATAGAGACTTCTAGTGCCTAATCAATTTAACTTTTCCAAGTTGAAAATCAATAATAAGTGAGAATTTTACTCGAGAGATAAATGGACTTGGACTGTAATATTTTCCTTTTTATATTTGAACTTAAACGAGTAGAAACTAGAAGCCTCGTTATTTTGAGTTCTCAAATTCAATGTTAGTGGTGAAAAAGCAAAGACATTAAAGGTTGGTGGTTGATAGTGCTAAATGCTAATTAACCATTACTTTTTTTAATCAAACCCATTCACGTGGCAAGAAGATGTTATTTATTATTATTTTTTAATGTTTTTAGTCAAGTGTTAGTTCACAATTGATGGTGTACACCTTGGGCACATAAAGTTTTCATTATTTTTATTATTTTTAAAAATAAGTTAAATTTTATTTAGAATGATTAAAAAAAAAAAGTAAATGAAGAAAGATAGATAGCAATATTTTAGTGATACTTGTTCAATCTTGTTCAATACCCATGTAGTTGATACTTGTGAGCTTGTTTAGTTGTTTAGGATGAGTCCATGGACGGGGAGAGTCGTCGAGAGTCCGCTCGACTTTTCCACTAATCAGAGATGGTGTGGCGAGCTTGGTCACCCAAAAACTTAGCAAATGTGTGTGGGTGTTCACCTAATGTGAAGTAAGAGAGAAAATAAGTAAAGTCGAATAATAGAGATTTGTGTAGTACAGAGGGATCTCACGATATATATAGATATGATTGGTTTAATCAAATTCGAATATGAGAAAAAAAAAAGTGTAAGAGAATGTAAGAATTTGCAAACGTGAGTGTACGAATACCATCTTGCAATACTTTGCTCTTAAAATTAATTTAATAAACACTAACTAAACTTTGAGTATGTAATTAATCACTCACCGAACTTTGACTTGTAATTACTAACTCACTGAACTTTAACTAATATTCATCATCCATCACTGACTTAAACACCGTTTGTATAAAGTTAACGGTGTTAATGACGTGGCTAACGGCTAAACATTAAAAATAACTAGATATTCACTAAACTTTATAAATGTAATTATTAACTCACCGAACTTTATAAATGTAACTGCTAACTCACCGAACTTTAATTTGTAACCAAAAGCTCACCGAATTTTAGAAAATATTTACCCTCCGCCACCTATATGAATATAAAATCATTCTCTTATTTTCTTTTATTCTGGTAGGCTTTATATTACATTTTTTTATTATTATATTACAAAAACACATGAAAACATCGATTGAATATAACATATATAAATTCACGACTTCATAGAGCATCACAAATTTAATAAAAAAATCAATTATCGAAGGAAAATTTCTATAGTTCGAATCAAAGATATCCAAAAATAAATGACCAGTTCATACTTCTTTTTTCATATATAATCATTACTAACAATTCAAAGAAATATCCTGAAAAGGACAACGTGATAAGGGAGGCAATAAAAATAAAAAATAAAAATAAAAGTAAAAAGAGAAACAAAAGCAATATTCCACGATTAAAAAAAAAAAGGCAAAACAAGCCTACGCCATCCTCACTCATAAAACAACAATAAAAAATGCCACAACAACCTAGAAGTCAAATTAAATCTCACCAACACAAGCCTACATCCATTGGTTTGTATCAAAATCAGCCAACGAGATGCATTCAAAATGTGGGGTAATGCTAAATTGAAGAAGAGATCGTATGGAGTTGGGAATTAGGGTTCTTTGTGCACGTTTAAGATTTTTTTTTTTTTTTGGGCTGGGTTGGAGTGTTAAAAGACGTCTTTCTTTGGGATTAAAAAGTGTTTTTCATATGAACTAAGATTAAGATTTATGCTTTTGTCCCAAAAAAAAAAAAAAAATTATGTTGGCAGATGATGTGTAATGATGCTTCTTATGTGTAATTTCTTTTTGTTATTATTCGTCCACATGTTTAGCCGGTAGCTACGTCATTAACACCGTTAACTTTATACAAACGGTGTTTAAGTCAGTTATGAATGGTGAACATTAGTTAAAGTTCAGTGAGTTAGTAGTTACAAGTCAAAGTTCGATGAGTGATTAGTTACGTATCTAAAGTTTAGTGAGTGTTTATTAAATTAACCCCTCTTAAAATTAGTCAAGTGGGCAAAGACATGAGATGAGTGTGTTTATATTAGCTTTGGGCATAATTACTTCCCTGTGTCACTGCTATTTTCAGGCAATTCATTATTGGCTTGATTACCTTGTCTATCCCAGAGTTAATTTCTCTAGTGATGTAAATATGGAAAATTGTATTATTGGATATGGGGAACCTTTAGGACGGACTTAGGATTTTATATAAAACCGATCTGGATTTAGAGAAAAAACAATCGGGGGTTGAAAGGGGGCCTTCCCGGGGGCTTGGGGGGTAACGCCCTGGGAAATTTTTTTTATATTATAAATTTTTGAAAATGAAATTGCACTAGAAATGTTAGAATACATAAAAATTTTAAAATTTTTTTGACATAGTCTCCCTTGTAAATTAGTTTAAACCAAACTTGAAATATAATAATATTCTCCCAAATACACAAATTACAAGCATATATAATAATTTTAACTACCATTTATCCATTAATTAATGGCAAACCAAAACAAGGAGATAAGATAGCACAAAAAATAAAAGAGTCTCTATTATCCCAATACATCATAAAATAGACAATAAGTAAACTTGAATTTATTTTTGGTACTGGACTAACTAGATATGTCTACAAATTGCTTCCCGTTTTGCATTTGTTTTAGATTTATTTTTGGTATTGGGCTAACTAATGAATTTAAAAAAAGAAAAAAAGTTTGAGTTTGGGTTGGACCGAGCTAACTTCTTTTGGACTACTTAAGATTCATATTTGGGCCTTTCAAAAAAAAAAAAAAAGAAAAAAAAAGGAATTATATTTCGGCCGGATTGGGCTACAGCTTGGTCCAGGCCATGAATAGGTCCGTCACTGGAAACCTCTGAACTTTGCTTTATATATCTGTTGCATATGATGTGGTTTTTTACATTTTTATAAGTATGCGGACTCTATAACGTAAACTAATGCCATTTTGTTAGAAAATTCTTATCTTTGAACCAATTACGTACTTCAAGTTTATTGTGTTGAGTGTTTTTAGAACACGCACGAATGATGAATGAGCTATAAGCTGGGTTCAATTCGACGAACGAGTTTATAAGCTTAGTTTATTCTTCGCACTTTCACATTTGTCTTTTTCTTTTTCATTTTTTTTTCCAACTAGAAGTTAAATTATTTTGCTTCATCAAAAGAAAAGCAAGGAATTCCAAGATTTTGGTGGTCAATTCTTGCCAAAATCTTAGCCCAAAAATACCTAATAACTGTCCCCGTCAACTGTCAGTTATACTCTCACTATGTCGATTCCTAACCTTTTATTACTTGACAGAATAAAAGAAAACTGCATATTAATGGTCAAATAAAACAATTATTATCAATTACGGCAGTCAAGGTAAAATTAGTTCTTTATACACACAAGAAGACTCCATGAGGATTATTGTTTGGTTCACTTTTCCATTGTTAACTCATCATATAAAATATCAATTAATGGCTTAATTAGGAAAGTGATACAAAATCAAACATCTTATGTCATCAATGGTTTCATATGCCTGCATGACGTGTATCTGAGTACGCCACATCAGTTATCAGCTAGCCATGTTGGTTTGTGGAGTTGATGTGGTGTGCTCAAATGTACGCCATGCAGGCGCCAGACATATGGTTTTATATCATTTTGCGGCTTAATTATATTGTAAACAGATCTTGAATTTATATCTTATTATCACTTGTCAGTTTATAGAAATTGAACATGTCTTGACACATAGTACTTTTGAAGAAACAAGGTTAAATCTTGTGATCATCAGTTTACAAAAATCAAGCACGTCTTCACTTACCAATGACGAGGTGGTTTTAAAGATTAATATTTGGTAAAATACATAAACAAGTAGTAATTTGTAACGCCTATGTTAAATGCATAACAATATCAAAAGCTCACTTTTAATAATATGGAAAATTGAGTTGAAAGAATAAACTTATTAATTATAAACTTCAGTTTAGACTATTAATAGGCACAAGTAGTAGAATCGGTTAGTCAATTAATTTCATAAAGAAAACTCTTTCTCATCCTAATATATGTATTAATATTTTTACACCTTCTCAACGAGTTGACATAATATAAGAATTTTTCTAGCAGAGCGCCTTTACAATACTTAATCAGTTACCACTTTGTTAGTCATATGTAGGTTTCGCTCGACTCTCACATATATGACATGTACGAATTTGAGTAATGATAAACTTCTATATTAATTAGTTTATCGGTTATGTATTAGCAAGAAGGGTAAAAATGTCAATTAAGTCATTTAAATAATTTGAACTTTAGATATTTTAGGATTAAATTGTAAACTGGTGAACTAATTGGTAAACCAACAGGGAAGTGTAACATTACTCGTACAAATTATACTTGAAAATTTTCTACAAACTATCTAAATATTGCATGCAGGTAAAGAGGCAGAATGGAATGGAATGGAATGGAATTCGTTAACAAGTTGATCGTTATTAATCCTTAGTTGAAAGATAACTGAAGTGGAAAACTCAAGAGTCAGCTTCTGCCTTCTTGGGTTGAATATTTGAGTCTCCAGGCAACAGGCAACTCTTTCTTCTCTGCAGAATCCCCAACCCCACAACTTTTTTTTTCTATCTATATATATGTCTTATTTGCTTCTGATGATGCCAAATTTAAATAGCAACTTTAGCTTGGAAAACTATCTAAGTAAATATGAAGATGAAAATGGTTTTCTTGATTGTACTTTTCACCATTTTAGTGTCTTCGGCCTCCTGTTTTGGGAATGAATGCCAAAAACTTCAGAATCCAAAGAGTGCCAAAATCCCCGGCCGGCGGCCTGAAGTTTCTAAGCTAAAGAAGGAAATGGTACAAACTTTCAATGTGGATGATTTTGGAGCAAAAGCTGACGGGAGAACTGATGATTCTCAGGTACCGTCTGCTAGAGAATATTGAATTGTGTGCAAGATCGAGCCCAAGCCACTTTACATTTTGTTTTAATTGTAAGTGTTCTTTTTAATCTATAATTGAAGTTCTTATCATTATGTTTCTTGTTCATTATTCAGGCACTAAAGAAAGCATGGGACAAGGCTTGTGATTCTCCCAAACAGAGTCTTATTCTAATCCCTGACAAGACTTACTATATGAATCCAATAAACTTGTTAGGTCCTTGCAAGTCTGCTGTTAAACTTGAGGTGAGTAGGTGCACAAGATAAACTGCGAATTTTTTTGTTTATGACATGCTGTACGATGTCGGAACTCAGATCTTAATTTAAGTAATTTGCGGAACGTATTTATTTATATTTTCTTCTTATTTTCTTGAAATTTCATAGATACGAGGAACTTTGAAAGCTTTCCCAAACACGTCGCTGTATGCGAAAAATCAAAGACGATGGATATTCTTCCAAGACGTGACAAACTTTGAAGTTTATGGTGGTGGAACCATAGATGGCAATGGTCAAGTTTGGTGGAACATTTCTTGCAAAGTCAAAAAATCTAAGGTACAGTACTTATCATTCTTTTAAGCAAAACAGTACTTGTATCATTTTTATTGTTATCTCTACTTATAACAATTGTCAAATTAATTCAACATAACACAAAGACCATGCAAAATTTTCGAATTCTTGCGCTATAAACATACTTTTAGATGAAGTACTTGAACTATAAGCACATGCTGATGACATTTTTGCTCTTCTTTTCTCCAAAAACAGCCCTGCAACGACAAAGGAGCGCCAACGGTAATTTTATGGCTCATTTGCCCTTGTACATGTACTAGTAAAGAACAAATTATAACGTTATCAGATTCATAATTTCTTGATACTATTCTTAATTTTTCCACAGGCACTGACATTTTCCGAATGCACGAATTTGAGAGTGAGAAACTTGAGGATAAAAAATCCTCAGCAAATGCATCTGAATTTCCAAGACTGTCTAAATGTTGAGGCCTCAAATCTTACACTGACTGCACCAGAAAAAAGTCCAAACACTGATGGAATTCATGTCACCAGAACTCAAAACATCAATATTATGAGCTCTGTAATTCAAACAGGTAATTAAATATCCTTAATTCTTCTTTCAATTACATTTAACATTTTTCCAGTATATATGTATAAATGTCAGTTGTGGTGAAATCGCGGGTCTTTTTCGTTTCAGGTGATGATTGTATTTCGATAGTAAGTGGGTCAAAGTATGTTCGAGCAACAGGAATTGTGTGCGGACCAGGTCATGGTATAAGGTACAAATGATTGATACGTATGAACATTCTATTTCTCGTTATAACACACTAATATGTGTTCGATCGGAAAGATTGTGAAAATTAGCATTAACTAAATATTGGGTGACTTGGTGGATTTGTAGCATTGGAAGCCTAGGCAAAAATGGTGTCAAGGACCAGGTGTCAAACATATTTGTGGATGGAGCAACTATCTCAGGAACTACCAATGGAGTAAGAATAAAAACATGGCAGGTAATATACATAAAATTATTTCAAGAAAATATGTACCAAGAAAATATGTATAGTAAATTAATTAAATACCTCTCTTTATTTATAAATTACTCTAATGGGATATACTTTCTTAATTATATCATCAAGACCAAGTGATCATGACATAATAACATTTTGCCCAAACCAAAAAAGATCAATCAATTTGATTCTTTCTAAGCTTTTCAAGCCTAAATAATTAGTGTCTTGATTTTGTGTGAAGGGAGGGAGTGGATACGCGAAGAACATCGTATTCCAAAACATCATGATGAGGGATGTGACCAATCCCATAATTATCGATCAAAACTACTGTGATCAAGATAAACCCTGCAATCAACAGGTTTGGTCGACGTGCTATGATATGTTGCTACATATATATAAAATTCCCTTCCATTCACACGATTCGTTAACTCGACGACTCTACGTCAAGAAATATTACTAACATGAAAATGAAATTGCAGAAATCAGCAGTGCAAGTGAAGAATGTGGTGTATAAGAACATAAGAGGCACAAGTGCATCAGAGGTGGCTATAAAATTTGACTGCAGTAAAACATTTCCATGCCAAGGGATTGTGCTACAAAATGTGCATCTAAAAGGTCAAGCAGGGAGAAATGCCAAAGCCAAATGCAATAACCTTAAGTTGGGTTATATGTCTACTTCTATTACTCCAAGTTGCCCTCTCAAAAATTGAAATTTTGATATATATACTTTGCATTTTCTTTGTAAATATATCAACAATTTACACAAGAAAGGCGGTATCCTCTCATCAGATAGACAAGTGACATGGCATTTCAGGTGGGGATGGCTTTTGCTCCCCCGGAGGCCAGAGGTCATTAATAGGGGTAGTTAGCTAGCTATTTTTGGTTAATTAAAGAAGAGAATGTACTTTTTTTTTTTTTTTTTTTTGAGGGGGAAGAAGAGAATGTACTTTTACCTTAGCTTTCACATGAATTAGAAATAAATAAATATCAATGTAAGTTGTCCTGTAATTGGGAAATTGTAGCATTTATCTAAAGATTCAACCTAGTAGACATTTTGAGTTGCCCCAAACTGTTGTTATCACTAAAGTAATTGTTGAGTGGATCAATGAAAAATAATCATAAAAAGAGAAGTCCATGTCCTCAATGTGAAAAAGATTTCATATCAACTAGTTGGTAATATATTATATTCGACGAGCGGAATTTTGTATTATTAATTAGTACAATCACGTGCCAATTTGATGGTAGGAGGGAGGGATTCTATTGATAGCATCACATCACTTGAACAAATACATTATTGTAACATTTTAAACAAGTTATTTCACGGTGGACTAAAAGATTGCACCACAAAAAACAAGTCAATGTTACTCATCAAATTGCCAATCTTATTTATTCATGGGGTACCAAAATCTTAATAGCATCACTTTTAAATTTGCATTATGGCCGACACATATCGCCAAGACATTCGCTTGCATAATATCTACATACACAAATAGGTGGATCATCGCTAATTCCAGGCTGATAACAAGTTCCAAGTGAATGAGCTCCACATTTTCTCTTGCATGTTGGTAAACAAACTTCCGCCGCATGTCACGTTAGGTACAAGCTTAACGCACATCTCACCGTTAACTAGTGAAATCTCTATAGTCGTTAAATATACTGCACAAAAAGAGATAAACGAGTAATAAGTACTAAAGTTTTGGAAACTTTCAGATATATAAACTTGGTTGTGAACTTTGGTACGTACGAGTAACACATGAGAAAATAATATTACATGTGTACTACTAGAAATCAGAGGGGAACAAACAACATATAGGTTGAAAATTGAGAAATCATAAAATCAATAAAAAAAAAATGGAATTACTTGGAAGAAGAATTGAGATGAAAAAGATGCAACTTGACAGTGTTAAGAATTTTGCCATTTAGAAAGCCTTTTTGTTCCAACTCTGGAGAGGAGTCTTATCTAACAATATTGAGACTATATGTTTTATAGCATTGGACGGAGATATCAAGAAATCAAGAGTGCATTTAGGCAGAGGGACTTTTAATGAATTTTACACATTTTAACAAATTAATAAATGTCTTCATTGGTTTTGTTCAACTTTCATTAAAGACAATTTTCTATGCTTTAAACATCCCATTGCAATAATGTGCACATTGTACATGTGACAAAAGATATTGTCATTACAAATTATTACTGGATTTTTAGAAAAAAATTAAGAGAGAATTGTAGTGATAAGAAAGATAATACTTTTGTTAATGGTAGACAGACAGAATTAGACATTACCTTTGAGGCTTTGACAATATATCAAAGCATTTTCAATGTGCTATATAAAGTACACCCTCATAGTCATTGCCATATATATAGGCTTGTTTTCCTTAATTTTAAGATTATCTCAAATATGTATAGGCTCGTTTATGTTAGGGGATAAATTTCACATTGACTAATTATAAAAATATAAACCAACATATAAACGCTTGAGTTACTCCTCTTAATAGGTTGATCTTTTAAGATAGAATCCTAAGTTAGAGCCCGTCAAACACAAAAGAGAAATTCGACCTTGTTAAGACTCAAAAGAAACACACGGATTTCAAGATTGGTCTATTCCAACGACATTGGCAGAGCCATGAGGTATTGCAGAACTGGGCCAAAAGGGTAAGCCGTATATTACCCACGGCTAAATTACCTTTCTATATAATTTTTTTTAAACAAACGAAAAAGGAAATTTTCCAATTTAGGGAGGTCCGGGGCCCGGCATGGCCACTCCTTAGCTCGGCCAGTGGACCAACGAGCTACCATCTTGTGGGGGCATTTTAAGGGATTAATCTCACACCGACTAAATATAAAAATATAAACAGATCGGATTAGCATTTGAGTTACTTCTCTTAACATGTTGACTTTTTAATAGCTTCTTTATTGAAGTATTAATTTTGACATTTAACTAACACATCTCCTTAAAGCCTCAGTTCAACATCTCCATTGTCAAGAATTACATATCTAAATTAACAAACTCTACAAGAAATAAGTTCAATAGCCGCGACTCACGTCGTCGCAAAATATGTATATGTCGTCGCAAATGTGTGATAGCAGGGACAAAGTCGCTCGCGAATGTCGCGGCTAAAAACTCGTGGTAGCAAATCCATAGCGGCGACACTAAGAGCCACCCAATAGCGGCAATGCAGTTGCGGCTGTACGATCGATGGGTTT
>CAVNYN010287925.1:0-25444 GCA_963692815.1 Nyctanthes arbor-tristis | reverse complement strand
TGTCGTCGCAAATGTGTGATAGCAGGGACAAAGTCGCTCGCGAATGTCGCGGCTAAAAACTCGTGGTAGCAAATCCATAGCGGCGACACTAAGAGCCACCCAATAGCGGCAATGCAGTTGCGGCTGTACGATCGATGGGTTTTGGTCATTAAAAATTCTTTTAACCCGACCTGACCCACCCCACCCCTGCCCCAAACCCCAACCCCAACCCCAACCCCATAGCCCGATCCTTTTCCATCTATATTTAATTAAATATTGTTTGCCTATGTGAGGAGTCAAACCCACCACCTTGAATGCAAAGACACGGTACTTCACCAACTGGACTAACTTGACATTTGGTTATTACCTTACTTTTATAATGTATATTATATAGATTATTATAACTATAGTGACGAATATCTTCCTTATAACAACGATTTTCCGTTACTAAATACAAGAACAAAGGAGGGAAATTTTCCCACCAATCATATAAAGACGACGTTTATGGATGGTCGTTTTAGATCAAAAAATATAGAGACAACTTTTACACGTCGACGCTATAGATACCAATATACAGTGACGACATCACTTGTCTTCTTTGTAGATACATCCTACAGCGACAACATTATGATGTAGCTGGTACAGGGTAACGACAACTGTGGCGACTTAAAATCGCCGATGTAGCCAACGCTATAACAACAACATTTGATGTCGTCGCAAAATATCGCCGCTATAGCTCCTGTTTCTTGTAGTGAAATGAATAAATGCCTGCTATGAATTTTATGAAACTTTTATTAAAGACATTAATTTTCAGAAGTCTCAACAACCAAACCACCTCTCTTCCAACATATATCTACATTTTTTTCCCAGTAACAATGAGCTTTTTAATTTTTGATAAATTATTAAAGAAATTATTGGATTGTGACGACAATAAACTGGCTGTGATACTACTTGTACGGAACAAAGGAAGTTGCATCCCAAAATACAAAAATTCCTTATAAACCGATATCTTACCGTGTCTAAACCAGTGTGGAATTTATTCGCAGTAATTTTTCCCCATTTCCCCAACTACGCAGTAATTTTTCCCCAACTAAACAGAGCATTTGCTTGCAAATGAATCTGAAGACGTAGAAGTATTTTTTGAAGAAGGCGGTGATATAAATCGCTTGGACAAATTACCATAGTCAATGTACTTAACAAATTGCCAAATCTTATTGATTCACTCGTTACGTTACCAAAATCTTAATAGCATCTCTTACAAAGTTGCATTACGGTAACACGGATTCGTAGCGCAAAATTGCACGATAAATTCACGCGGAGATTAACCGCGCATCGTGCATTTGATAGAGATCCACATTCTTTCTTGCATGTTAGCACACAAACTTCTTTAAGTACTCCATCGCTACTGCATGTAACATTAGCTATTAGTGTAAAGCACAACTCACCATTAACAGGTGAAATCTCCACAATCGTCAAATATACTGAAAAGATAAATTAGAAAGTAATAAGTGCGGATTAATTTTTGGACATCCTAACTAGATTGTTAAATTGGTACGTGCTAGCAGGGAGTATAGACAAACATGCAAAGAAGTAATAACAAATTGGAAAAATGGGATTACTTGGAAGAACAATTGAGATGACAAAGATGGAGAATTTTGCCATCTTAGAAGGCCTTTTTGTTTATAAAGGAGTGTTTATATTGGAAGTTTGGAACCATGAATGGAGTTACCAACAAATTAACAAGATTGTGTTCAGTATGGACTTTTTAATGAAATTTGCACACCTTAACAAAATAATAAATGGCTTCATTGATGAATTATTATTTTTTTTTTAAAGGAAGAGTAAATTTCATTAAAAGAAAGGATGAGTTACAACGACCAGGCCCAAAACAAGACACAACAGACACGAAACCTATCAAATAAGACGCGACACTAGGCCGAGGACTCTAGACAAGACAAAACGGACACGACAAGACACAACCGATCCTATGTGTTGTAGACAAAAACAAGACCAGACTTTTATGAACTTTCAATTAAAGACACTTTGTCATGTTTATACTAATTAAAGATAATATTCCTTTCCAAAACCTCCCAAAGGTTATGTAATAAAACTTCCCATCGTATGGCGGTATGGTGTGCATAATATACACATAGCGTGCATCCATACCCGTAACATGGGATGGAAAGTTTTGCTAAAAAAACTCCCGGAGCCAACATGTTTCCAATATTGTGGTCAACGGAGCCACCATTTGAGGAATTACTAATGGACTAAAAACATGCTGGGGCAGTGCCAGAATTCAATGATGGGGTGCGCTTAAAATGTAAAAAAAATACTAGTTTGTATATAAATTCCTTTTTCAAATATTTATTAAAGAAAAAAAAATGGAATTTGAGCCAAATGGGGATACTCCAAGCATAATATGGCTACCCCTAAATCGGTCGCTGAAGAGATGGTGGGTAACAACTAATTTCTTTATTTTCTACATACAAAGAGATACTGAAAAGTCATCATAAGATCAAGTCCTCGTCTTAGTTACTAATAACTTCTAATGATTATGTAATGGATGATTGTAATATGTATAAACTATTTAAATTTTTTATTAGAGATAGATTATCAAATCCGTTGTAGTCTAGTTGGTTAGGATACTCGGCTCTCACCCGAGAGACCCGGGTTCAAGTCCCGGCAACGGAATTTCATTTTTGTTTCCGGAAAAAGGTCAAGCTGAGTCCTAAAAAGCATTCATAAACCTCAAATTTGCGAGGAAAATGACAATTCCCAATACCAATTTTTTGAAGCAGTTTGAACCGAAAAAACTTGTAACAAAATCAATTTGCCATTGCAATGGCTCCATTCGATCGCACGAAAGATTTTAACTCAGAAGTACAAATTTGTCTAAAATAAGAACCAAAAAAAATAAAAAAAAAAAGTTGAGAAACAACCATAAAACGCATGTGGTCTTCAAATTTTCGACCGTACACAGCAAGTCAAGACAAAAATAACTAAATAATCTAAATAAGACATTACAAGAGAACTACCACATTACATTCTTCCCACTTTCAATTAGCTTCAGAAAGAATTGAAATGACCTAGGAGTACAGGTACACAGATAACTCAAAAGTCACAAATATTATGTCCCATAAGATTGACTAGCTTGTATCTTTCTGTGTAAACACTGTAAAGTGATGTTGGCATTTGGCAATTCAACCTCCCAAGAACATGTAAATCTAGGCGTACAATAGCTCTTCTTCTCTAACTCTGTATGGATCAGGTAACAAATTCTTTGCATTGGCAAAAACATCAGGACGGCCAGTGGGTGCCTCGCCAACTGGTTTATCCAACACAAAATCAGGGATAGCCACCAGTGTCTCCTCGAAAAAGGATTTAACTGTCTGCAGAATTCAGAAACCGCGTAAACAAGATTCATGAGAGTTCATGCCAGATCTCTACACAAATACCAGTCTAAACAGAGTCCAGAATGACCATATGAATTGGCGACTATAAAAAACGAGATTTTAATTTTGTTTCCTTAATACTATGTTATTTAACATGAAATCAGTACTTCATAAAAATTGTACAAAGATATTTCAGAACACAATACACTATGGTTTTCAAAGCAATGACAAACTACCGTGCAGTGTTGGAAAGCAGCATCAGCTTTACGCTTCCATCTGCCGTTTCCAGGCTCGGAGTGAAACAGACCAAGTATAGGCTGGCAGTGGATTCAGAAATTCATTAACTGCCGATATATGGAAGAAAATGCACATAACAAGCTTGCAATGGCCTTAAAAATGAAATTTAGCAAGAGCACTAAATGTGGCATCCGTTCCAACCGAAAAAAGGGAGGGGGAGGGCATAAACGCTAAATTCAAGAGGAACATCGCTGCATGCATACCTTTATGACATCCCGAACATTTGGTTTATTGTTTCCATATTTACCCAGTACTGAATCACCATATTCTTGATACTTTTCTAGGACCTAAAAGAAAAATGACTAGATGGATTTAGCTTATGGGCATTTGCCAAGACCGTAAAAAGAAAATCAGGCTGCTAGAGAAACCTGGCGCCGTGTTAAATTGCTGGGCGGTGCACCATATATTGCACCGTCAACATGTCCTAAAAGATTCCACGGACTGCCGAAAAATAAACTGACCTTCAGTCAACTTTTCGGAGGAAGGAACAAAGAAAAACATTTTTTGAAGTTTATACACTGCCATTATAATCTTTAGGGGAACAAAACAAAGAAGATACATAATAGACATTCTTTTAATCACAAATAGAAACACGGATCCTCCACAAGGAGAATAACCATCATTAGTTCTTTATTGTTTCTGGACATTGTCTTTAAACTACTGGTATTTTCTCACAGGATTCCATAATATCGAAAGATTCTGCAGCAGGAGGATATGTATTTTTTTCCCAAAAATAATATCAATTATCTTAAACATTTTTCTTCGGAATCAAATGCTCTGTTACATATTTAAGTTCCCAAAGCTTTTGAACAATGAAAATCTCAGAAGCGTCAGGAACCATGGGCACAGCGACTCAGAATAGGGATAATATTAGGATTTAGGACAGACTCACAGTTAAAAAAATAAAAACTTAACCACAAATACGAGATTCACGCAAATCACACTCTAGACTTTTGGGAGCTTAGTCTTTAGCATTTAATCATAATTAGTGATGTCTGCCATTTTATTTGAACAGTTAGAACCACTGTTCTAGAGAGACACCAAGTTCAAATAAGTACTACCTAAACATGCAATCCAAATAATCAGTTCAAATAAATGTGTCTTCGAGACTCATTCTACATTTCCCATTATAATCTTACCTATCCCCGCATTCGGCAATTATTCAATTACAACCACACAAGAACTCAAACCAAAGCTCCAAAACTCATTTTACCTCATCATAATTTCTCATTCAAACACCCCTTGAAGTTTCGTACAACAATTTTCAAGCCATTTAATACGTCAAACTGGGATTTCAACTACTCATTTATGAAGAAACAGGTCCCCATTCATTAGAAAGAGCATGTATGGCTGTTCAACATCAATATCATTCATGAAAGTAATACAAGTAAAAAAATTAAAATGCAATGTGCGCAGAGTTCATACTTATTGTAAGCAGCACGTCCAACCATGACTCCATGGGCTCCTTCCTTTCTTGCTGCATTTATCTACAGGTAAAAAAATCAACAAAGAATGACAAAACTAGGGTTTCAGCAAATATTTATTTAGACAAAATCCTAATCAAGATACAAGCATCATGCACTGAATCACTCATGGTGTGACCTTCTACATCTATATAGAGTTCCAACACATTTCATGAGAAATCATGTCCATTGTTTGGTGATGCCCAGAATTCAAACCATGGGCCATTATGTAATTTATATTTGATTAAGTTATGCCATTGGATTCAACTATAATTATACTAATAATTGGATCCAACTATAACAAGAGGGATCCACACAGTTACCAATTATAATTGGATCCAACCACACTTACACTAATAATTGTAGTTTTTGGACTCATGACAACCACTATAATTGACACCTCACATTGATGTGATGGGATCACATCAATGTGAGGTGTCAACTATAATGGCTAACACATGTCCATTTATATTTCATTTATAATGAATTCCAATTATAATTGGTTACTGAAGAGAACCTTAGTGATTTCTCACACTTTTGTCCCCATTTCTTTTAAATTTTTCATTTTTTAACTTAAAATTTATTTATTTTTGACAAATAACTTCCCGAGAATCTAAAAGATTGGCAGCATTCATCCAAATGGATGGTTCCATCCATTTTTCTATTATCAACTATTTTGACTACATTGTTTAGAACTTAAAGTGGGTAATAAAACAGTTACATAGTCCCTTATATCAAAACATTACAAATAAATAGAAGAAAATGAAACTCAAAAAAAAAAAAAAAAAAAAAAGGGAAGAAAAATAAAGATGATTTCATCTTTCCCCAATCCTATTCAACGTTACTTCTTCACTGCCAACCAATCACACCGTTACCACTTCAAAAAACCTTCACACAAAGATGCGTCTCACTCAACACGCACTCTTTTGCAATGAAAAACTGGATAGGTGCCATTTGTACAAATGACAACAATAGGTGAGTGATGGTTCTGCTTTCCATTGTGAAATTGGTTTCAAAGTGCAATGGTGGTTTTTGAGGTAGTTGTGATAGTTTTGACGAGAATGTGATTGTGTTGTAGGTTTGATATGGCACAGCCGGTTCCGATTTAAGTACCTCTGGCTGTGTTATGATGTTGAAGAGGATTGAACTTTTTCCCCCTACTTTTTTATTTATTTTCTATGTTTCGATTTAAGAGAATAAAAAAACTATCTTGCCCCTCTTATTCTTTAAGTTCTTCGGTCAACATGTTGACTAATAGAGTATATGATGGAAACCATCAGTTAGATGAACGCTGCTAACTTGTTGAAGTTTGGGGATGGCAGCCATTAAAAAAGACGATGACAAAAGTGCAAGAAATATGAAAGTTTGGGGAGCTTTGCTATAATTTATCCTTTATATTTCTTATCTGTGTTGGTTTCCTCCTTATCTCTGTATTCTCAAACTGTGTTTAATGAGGGTAGCAGGTGTCGTGGATTCTTCTCCCAACAATCACCCTTCCCAGTCACACAATTGAAGAACAAAGCAATAATTTTTGTAAAGGAAAACCTCTTGCAATCATTACTGATCTAGGGATCTAGCTCCGGGGAGAAATCAAATGAAGTTCACTATTGGATTTTCTTTAAATGTCAGGTGTGACTGTCACAAAGTCACAAAGATGAGTTTCTCAATTCCAAACGGCATTCTTATTTCAACAAAAGCACGCCAAAACCTGTATATATTGTAACCATGCCTCTCAAATTGTTCCACGGATGAAAATGGTTATTCACTTGGAGTAGAAAGTATGTATCTTGAAAATTTTCAGTTCTCTCATCTTCCTATTTCTAATTTAACCAATGCATGTTTAGCAACAGACTGTCAAGTTATTATCACTTCATAAATCAAGAATCTCACAGCAACCTTTTATCGGACATATCAAATTCAGAGTTCAACATAAATAAAATAAACAGTTTATCAAATTATTTTAGCCTTAAAAGTAAAAGAGTTATTTTCCAAAGGAGCAAAGGACATGGAAAAGCTCTCTTCATTTGTGAGCAGAAAATGTCATCTTCTCGCTCTGGTAAAAGAGTTCCAGTCTCCATTCAAAATAATTGGGGACTGGGCAAGAAACCGTAATTTTCTTCTGCTTTAAGGATTAGGGCTGATTGGTTAATTAGAGGACAACATTAGCAACAAGGCAGCGAAAACACTCAAGAAGAAAATGTTATAATGATGTTAGACTCATTTAAAACACATCTGCATATTAGCCTAAAACTATTCAGCACTCTACAATGTTATCATCTAAAAGCATTCGAACAAAAACAAAAATAATTGCGGGAAAAAACTTGTCTAGGAAAAAGAGTCAACTGTTTTGTCATTGGATGTAAAAAGGAATCCTTTAAAAAGGCTTCTGATCTGTTATCACTTAATCATGCATTACTTCAGTAATACCTTTGGGAATCAACTATAGAATCTGATACGTAGAACCCCCTCAAAAGGAACTCAAAATCATAAGGTTGGCGTGAATGTCAGAAAATAGGAAGTGAGTAGAAGGATTTAAAGGTGATAAAAATGGAAGTTAGAAGTGTTAACAGATCAGTGGTCTTAAAAAGTAAAGTGTCATTTACACATAATAAGACCACTATAATAATTTGTAAACGCACTTTTGGAACTTATGCATTTAACAATGAGTGCATATTTGGTTCAGTCACCTCATCAATGGTGTTTATGCCTCCATTAATAGTAAACTGCAGGTCAGGAAAATCACGCAATAGAGCGTAGTAGTATTCATATCTGCAATACACAGCACAAATACATGATGGAAGAATATATTAACCAATCCATTCTCGGTCAAACATAAGGAGACAAAAAATTACGATGCTGATATCAGGACCTGGTAAACCTAAAAAAATTAACATGATAGATATGCCACGGTGACTTCTATAGATTAGATAGATGAAGATGATAGATATGTGTTCAGCACCAACTAAAAATACATACTTCAAGGGAGGAATCGTTCTATTTTCAGCTGGGCTAATTCCATTTAGTAACGCCTTTCGTGAGTGTATGATGAAATGCTTAGTTGGTGATTGCGATGAGACCTTATATATGAAATCACCTGCGGAGAAGAAAATGGACAATATACTAAGACAAAACCAAATTCATTCCAAAAAACTTTTGCACAAGAATCCTCAAGATATAGCAAGATAATATTTCACAGAATCCATTTATATAAACATAGTAAACGGTGCAGATAAACCAGGGGTTAAGTAGTCACTGATTTTGGGATGTGAGCACATACCTATGCATCCATCACGACAGGAATATGACTGGTCATGAGATGACTACTTACATGTTATCCAAAAAAGAAAAAACAAAAAGAAAACATGATCACATTTATATCACCCAATATTTTTTTTTTCCGAGCGCATGGGAATTTATGTTGGTCATGTACATGACTGCAAATTTATCATGTTCCAGGTAAAAGAGTTATGCCAGTGATGGCTAAAACTGCATTTTGTTAAATGCAACATCAAACCGGCGTGCTCTTGGCAGCCAAACACATAAAAATCAGAAAACATATAGAAAAATTATCTTAAATTTTCACCTGTATCCCCAAAAAAGGGGAAAAAAGTCTTTTACTCTTTCAGAGAATCAGATAACAATTATGGTTGAAACTCAAAGCCTTTTCAAAAGACCATGGCTACAGTAAAAGTGGGTCTAAGAGGTCTATGGGACATCAGAAATCCACTTCCCGGAACCAGATAAAATTGTTAGCGTGGATAAGAAATTAAGAATAAAAAACACAGGCAGACTTGTAAAATAAAGGTGAAAAGAAAGCAACTAGATATTTTATGGCTATCACTAGTGACATCAAAAGTTATCTTTTCAAGTATGACAAGAACCATCTTCTAGGTCTGGAAAATAAAATGTCTTTAGTTTCTCTGTACAATGTCATATTTCAATGGAATTTTGTGGGAGAGGAACACTTATTAAGGGGTATTTGATTCTCATTATAATTTCCACATTATAATTTCTCCTACAACAGACAAGAGAAATATTTAATTACAATCACACCTTTCAAATTTTATTAAATCTCCACCTAATTATAATTCCTTCAGATTATAATGAGAATAAAAGTCTAGGTTGAAACTATATTTTCACCTTTCTGAAGAAAGAAGTAGAAGAACTTACATAGCTCATTGTATGAATCATGATCATCAACACCAGTTCTGCATTTGACACTAACAGGAACATCTGTATTTGCAGCAATCACTGACATGGCCTCAGCAACAAACTTTCCTTGGAAAAGACAATATGCCTATGTCAAAGCACATCCAAATACAGCAAAATATTAAATAAGTCAAAAGCCATTCCACACACCTTCGGATCAAGCATAAGACGCACTCCAAAACACCCATGCCCAGCGACCTTTGAACTTGGACATCCACAACTGCAATGAATTGAAATAATCTTGGTTCAGGTATCACAGAGAGAGAGAGAGAGAGAGAAGAGAAGAACCCAAGAATACTTAAAATTACAGTAACGAACTTGAAATTAATCTCATCATAGCCATAAGGATTTGCAAGCTGAGTTGCTTTAGCAATGTTTTCCAAATTATTTCCCCCAATCTGAAGTACTATAGGATGTTGCTCCGGACCAAAATCCAAGAATCTATCCTGATACCAGAAATAGATGGAGTCAAACATTAAGCGGATCCAAAATAAGCAAGATGCACCATGCGGAGCAGACGTCTCAAGAGGATCCTACCAATTAATAAGAGACTGTGTCTAAGCTGAAAATGCATCAAAATTTCAATATCCTGGTGAAATCAGGTACAGTCTTTTCAAGGAAACACCATATTGCAGTTTTCTTTAAACAATCTTATCATCGTAAAGAAAGTGTTTTCATTTATATTGGGTTTGCGCCTATGTGCTTTACTTTTCTTTTTATTAGTTCAAGAACGTTTTCATCATGCACCTTTAGTAGAAATGAAGGAAAAAAATAAGTAAATGAACAGTAAGGTGAGAAGAACAAGTCAAGAATGCTACTGTTGCTTTAACTGGAATCCACTTTATCACTCAATATCAATAATGTCATTTCTTGAGATAATTAATCTGTTCTCGGAAAGACTATGAGCCCTGCTTGGGGAAAAGTGTCCTTCCTTTAAAATATGCAAACAAGGAATAATTCTAATGTCAAACTACCTTTCCCTTATTTACATGCTATAGTACCACAAGGCAAAAGAATGATATCCAAAATTAACATGTTAATTTCCATTTTCAAGATTCATCTAAATAAGGTCCAATACAGTACCAGGCAAGCAGTTCTGCTCCAGTAAGTCTAAGCTTATAAATAAACATTTCAAGAAAAATGTATTCAATTATTTTACCAAATTTCCCTTTTGGTAGACAATTGTTTCTGCAGCAATCATTTCAGTATAGAGCCATGCACGTTTGGAGATGAGCCGAGTAAAAGTCCTATAATGGTTATCTGTCCACTCCATCATGGGAGCAATACTGTATTCCAAATTCAATAATCATTGTTAACAAATTCGTTAGCCCACATAATGAAAATAAATAGAGCTGAAAATTCAAGAAACCAGACCTGAACCAAGGCGGAGGATAGCGAGCAACAACCATTATAGATTCTGTATGATATCGATACTTCTTATGATATGAAGGTAGCCTCCTTGATTTTGAATTATTTTCATAAAATAAGTTTGTCAACAATCTGCGATGGGGTTTTATGATAATGGAATGAGTAGGAGTTAAAGAAGCAAGCAAAGTATGTCCAGCAGATACCATCGTCCCTCTAATTGGACAGACGCCTGCTCTTTTATGTACCTATCCAATGGATAGAAACTAAAATCACACAAGAACGTGTTTTGTAACCATAAAAAAAAGGCTCAAGAAAAGGATATAAGATTACAGCTATTCTATCCTATAACAGTAAGAGGAAACTATTAAACGGTGCATGATCAAGATGCATGAACCTAACCAATTAATACTTGCAGCAAAGTTTAGTTCTTAGGGAGGAATCTCTAGAATCTTTTCGTGCAAAAAATTAGGCCTATATTTTGTTATAATTCCAGGTTAATGTTGCGTAAAAGATGTGGATATCTGTTTGTTTTGAGAGCCTGTTGACCTGTGTGCGTGATCAACCAGCACGTACATTGCCACTTAAATCTTTTGGAAGGAGTCTCCATTCAAGCAAAAACTTAGGCCTATATTTTGTGCTAATTCCAGGTTAATGTTGCATGAAAGATGTAGGTATATATACACTGTCATCTTGTTGAACTGTGAACACTACAACAGTGACCCACTCCAATGAGCATGAGTCACTGCCCGGCTGCCCCAATTCTGCATCAAACCACAACAATTAAACATCCTTTTGCTAGGAGCTTGCATCCAACGGTTAGTATACAGTATTGCACAATAGTTGCTCACGAGCTATAATCTACCCATGACCCAATCAAACATGGCATTAAACTTCTGCAACACTTAAAATTCACAAAACTAAGCCCCGGTGTGAATTTGAACAGTCTACAAATAACCCATTTGTCTGCATTGAGGCCGGTGAAGACTGACTAATCATAATCATTTAACAAATAAATCAAAATGCCCACTGGACATCTGACCTTTTATCGGCGATTTCTTCACAAATATTTCCACAACTTCTCAGATCAAATTTCTGAAGTTTCTATATCACCTTGTCCTACGAAAATCAACTACTTTCTTCATTTTTTTCTCCTTCCTACACCCCCGGGCTTTTAAAGACCTTTAAAAAAATCCAATCTTACACGCAGCGTCTCTTCGTTTTCATAACTCAGTAAGCTTCGTTGACAGAGTACCAAAAGATGCACAATATTTTTGCAATTGAAAACTTAAATGGGAATTTGTAAGCCAAGAAATCGAAGAAAACACATCCAAAGTATAAATAGTACAGAAAGATAGATGAATTACACGGACAGATGAGCAAGGGCATAGACCGCCTCTTTTGGCTTCGCGTAGAACCGCTCCCTGGTCAATCTTGCAGCACAGACGGACCGTTTTCCCTATGTCGTCTCGAGATAGAGGTACCCAAGCCACACAACTGAAAATTGGTGGTTAAGGTTTCTAATAAACAAGGGTCATTGGCTCCCCCCCCCCCCCACAGCAACCCCGGGGTTTGGAGCGGTGGCGGTTTTTTTTTTTTTTTTTGGGGGGGGGGGGGGGGGGGGGGGGCGCACAAGTTTATTAGGGTGTTTCATTTCATGTTCATTTTGGATGTTACATTATAATTTTACACCCGTCTAATTTCATAAGAATTCAGTTACAACCACATATTCAACTCAATAATTAATTAATGTTTTCTATTTTTCTACTAAATTCGTTTAGTCTCATGAGAGATTATAGTACGTTTTAGTTTAAACTTAGAAAAAGTAAAACAAAAACAACTTGAGAGAAAGACTAGACAGATTAGTTCTTAGGTCGATGTTTTTTAATGTTAATGCTCTTTTACATTTTAGTGGACTTAAAAATATCTATAAAATTTGCCAATTTTATTACTTTGAATCGAGTTTTATAAAAGTCTCATAATGAGATTGCGGATTTTGTAAAGCGAATAGAAAATTGCTTAACTTTATTATTAGTAGGATTTAAGCACGAGTCTTGTGTCGTAACGCCACCAAATAGTAATATTGCATAAATCAACCACTAATATAAGTACATTATTAATTACACAAATCACGTCAGTGCCTAATATTATACCACACAATCTATTTAGGGTTCTTGCTCAAAATCATCTTTATTGGGTGCTACATAAATCTCGATAAGATGAGTTGGCAATACAATGATTGAACATAACAAATTTGGTAGTGTTACACAAATATTAACATGATGATGATCTCTTGTGATGATAAATAGCAGGGTGCTTTAGATTTGCTAAAAGATTAGACCCAAAAATTATCCAAATTTATGAATTGGCCCCTGAAGAACCGTTTCACGTCAAATGCCTACCCCTTTCCATCTGTATTTCGCTACATGTGGTGGATAACTGCTTTAACAGCATCTCAAGCAAATCCTATACAATTTCTTGACTACTTTCTTATCAACAACTCTTTTAACATCCCTTCCATGGCTAGTGTAAGTTTCAACTCCACAAGAATCAAACAAGCCATTACCAATTTCACTTCTCCAACCAAAAAAATCCATTTTAATCACCTGTTTCAGTTCTCCACAAAACAACCCACAAGCCAAAAAATCAGAATTTCCCATTTTCCACCATGTTTTTCAGTCTCTGAAAGCTCTGTTTCTTCATCCCCGTTGAAAACTGAAACTGAAGAAACTGTTTTTGATGGTGAAGAAGAAGAAGAAGATGACCCAACTGCGGAATTGAGTTATCTTGATCCAGAAACTGATCCCCAGAGCATTACTGAGTGGGAAGTGGATTTTTGCTCTAGACCAATTCTTGATATCAGAGGGAAAAAGATATGGGAGCTTGTGGTTTGCGATAATTCACTTTCTCTTCAGTACACCAAGTATTTCCCTAATAATGTCATCAACAGTGTCACTCTTAAGGATGCTCTACTTTCTATTTGTGATGAACTTGGTGTGCCTTCACCTGATAAAATCAGATTCTTCAGGTTAATTTTCGATTTCTGATTTCCAATATGCAGATTTTCTTGGTCATATTTTGACATCGGTGAAAATTAAATGCATATGGGACACGTTTTATAGGTCACAAATGCAGACAATTATAACAAGAGCTTGCAAAGAGCTTGGAGTTAAACCTATTCCAAGTAAAAGGGTATGTATATTCAGTGCACTTCTATTCCTATTCAAGTCAAATTGTTATGTTGCAGTTCAAATTGTGATGCGGTATCGTACTGCAGAATGAGCAAAAAAGTTAACTTGGTTTTCTTCATTAATATTGTTGTGTGCTATATTCGTCAGAATCAAACCCTTCATTATGTGCTTTGTGGTTTCTCTATGAACAAGGATTTGGTGTCCCCTGTCGGTGATAAACCCACCAAATTATCTATGTCTAAAGGGACTGAAAGTTTAGTGTTCAGCTATGACTAATGCCTACTGTTGATAGAAGTATAATGATCATTTTATGCTTCGCCACAGTTAATGTGAGGTTTTGGATTTAGGTTCATTCTTGGTTTTCCCCACCAGAGTTTGCATAACAACGCTAGGCATAATATGTTGGATTGTCAAGCACATTTTGGTGTTACAAGTATTCACATTGTATTGTATGTCAACTGTAAGCAAATAGGCCATGACCATAATGGAATATAAGCAAGTGTTCGTATTCCTTACAGCATACAGAGATGGCCTTCTCTAATGATTATTATCCTTTTAAATTTCTAACATTGTATGTCCTATGTTTCAGTGCTTGTCACTCCTCCTTTGGCTTGAAGAACGGTATGAAACTGTGTATACACGCCATCCAGGTTTCCAAAAGGGTTCTAAGCCACTTCTAGCACTTGATAATCCTTTCCCCATGGAACTACCTGAGAATCTCTATGGAGAACAGTGGGCTTTTGTGCAGTTGCCCTTTTCAGGTATATGTGGATGAGGAATCTATGCAAAACTGTCTTTATGGAAATTCATCTCAAGTTAAGACACTGTATAAGGAACCTAGGCTCCGTTCAGGAAAGGATGGCCTGTTAGGTCGAGTTGTACAATCTATTGTGGAACTTTTGTTTGCACATTCCCAACGATCCTCTGCCATTGAAAAACAAAAAAAGATTGTCATTGGCTCCCCTTAATTGATAATCTAGCATCACTTTACCTCAAACCAAGAAGGATTACGTGCTCCTCCTTAGGAGCCAACCTTTGGATTTTTTTCTCACCATTCCGGTTGAAGTTTAAGGCCTAGATCTGCAACTGTCTAGGCTCAGCACATTAGATAAAATCAGGTGCCTCAGGAGCCAATCTTGAATTCTTCACCCCCCCCCCCCCCCCAGTATCACAATCTGTCTTTAATGGCTAACACCTTTTTTCAGGTTGTAACTAAGAAACAACCAGATAGCTAATTTTGACGCTTGACTTTCATACTAGTTATCACATGTTCAGGTCAATTAGTTCTACCCCATGCGGGACTTTTGTTTACACGTGACCAATATAACATTGGGTAGTCTATCAACTCAAATTGGGACTTTCTGTGAACTCCATCTATTTTTAACTTCTAGAATTTGTTGTTATCTTAAAACCAATCATAAATGACACTGCAAAATCAATTCCATGTTTTACCTTCTACCTTGATTACACATTTCATTGCTCAAATGCTCTGAGGAAATATTGTTTTACCATTATAATAATTCATCAGTTTTTTCTTCTCAGCTGTTAAGGAGGAACTGTCGTCTTTAGATACAAGATTTGGTGCAACTTTGGATTTAGATCTTTTGGGAATTGAAGTTGGTGACAAGACATTGATTCCTGGACTGGCCGTTGCAACTTCAAGAGCTAAACCTTTAGCAGGTAATTTTACCTTCTTCTCTCGGTCTTGGATAGTATTTTAGCTCGAAATCTATCCATATGCTGCACCGTGCGCGCTTATGGAACTGCACCATGCGCGCTTATGGAACATTTCTTTGCATGCTTCAAATGATCTACTTATCTATTTATTTATTTCTATTGAACATCTTGTTATGTGTTCCTACAGCCTGGATGAACGGTCTAGAAGTCTGTTCAATTGAAGCTGATTTAGCCAAAGCTTCTCTGATTTTGTCTGTCGGTATCTCTACACGTTATGTTTATGCCACATACAAGAAGACATCCAAAACTACCGGTGAAGCTGAAGCTTGGGAAGCGGCAAAGAAGGCCTGTGGAGGCTTACATTTTCTGGCCATTCAAGATGACTTAGATTCAGACGACTGTGTCGGATTTTGGCTCTTATTAGACTTGCCACCTCCACCTGTATAATTTACCAGCTTAGTAACAAAGTTAGAGCATTGCTTGTGCACAATTTTTCGCCTGTCAAATACAATATCTTGGCTTCATTGTAAAAGATGTGACCAGTTATGCAAATAACTTAGCAACCGGTCTCCTGCCTATGTCAAAATAGAAAGTTATGCGCGCTCTGAATGTTATCTATTTATATTTTTGTCATAAGCAGTACACTGTAGAATCCAATTGAAGTTTAGCTTTAGCATGCTGGTCATGACCATATAAATGAATGAAATCTCAGAAAAGCTAAGGGTCCGTTTCTCAACCAATTATAATGAGATTTTATTATCAACCGATTATGTGGCAGTTCCACAATTTGACACCTTGTAATAATTTGATGTGTCATGTTTCTCACGAACGTCGATAGACACACACATTGACCCTGACTTGAGCTTAGCCAAATGGCTCGCAGAGTTGAGCTATGCTTCTTGATTCAAACAGGGGTGGTGGCGTGTTATTTTGGTATTTGGTATGTACATATACATGGCATTAAATGTAAACATAAGATGTACAAACAAACACGCTATACATCAATCTCTACCGTCTATTATGTGTAATGTCATTGATCTGAGTCACTCAAACCTAACGCTCCTACTTAATTCATATCCTTTATTTAATTTAATAATCTACACTAAACCATCCCCTATCAAGCTAATAGACCACCTATGCTTCCCTACTATAAAATCTCTCTCTAAACCCCCACCCTCTCCTTTTCACTATCACTTCCGAATAATAAAATCTATGATTTAAATGTAGCGGTGGTGCAATTTAAATGTGACGTCGTGCTCTGGGTCTAGATGATATTTGTAATTCATTGAGACGGTGACGCAATGGCATTTCCTAAAGGCATTATAAAATTTTTACGTGACTCAAATTGCAATGCATTACAACCAAAGGAAGAAAATTATTAATTAATAATTAATAATCATAAATTATGACCTAACTTTTAATTAAAAACTTCAAATTGTTAATTTCCTCTTCAAACTTCAAATTATTTTGGACTTCACTGAACTTGGGCAAAGGGCAATTCATTCCTAGTCTTATTTCATTTTACAAGAATGTCCAAATCTAAAAACTGAATATTAGGCTTCCTACTTGTCTTTTGTCTTGTAGTGATTATCAGGATGACAAATTAAAATTTTTTTGTTAGTCAATTGGTTCGCTTATATCTGATTTACCTCATTACTACTCGAAACAGGAGTCAACTTTATTATCAATCTTTAATAATATTGTCAAATATACTCGTAAATAACTTTTTTTTTTCCTTTTTAATTCCAAGTGTCAATATAATTGCAGAGTTCAAGTTTGATTTTTTTTCTTTTCTTTACAATTCCGATATGTTGTCAAGGGCTGGCATACTTATTATTATACCATTCATTTGACTCTTAGTAATAAATAAAACAGAAATATATATATATATATATATATATAAAGAATTAAGTTTGTGGTACTTTTTACCACATTTTTCCGTCAAAACTGTCTGTGTTTATATATATGTATATATATATTTTTTGTTTAATGAATAGTATTATAAACAAAAAATTTTAAAGGGACATGAAAAGGAGACATTATTAGGTGACATTCTTATGTAACACACTTGTATTGGCTGATAAAAAGTAGTCATGTAATCATCACCCAATGAATGTGTGTCACATGAAAATGTCAAATAATAATGTCTCATTTTCATGTCCCCCAGAATTGCTCATTATAAACACTAAATTACAATTAAAATTACTAAACTTTCTTGATAAGTTTTATCATCTTTTTACTTCTCAAATTATTATAATTTTTAGCAAATATTTTTATTTTTGTCAAGAAATAGTTAAACTGATCGGGTACAAGTAAAAATTATTATAGCCTTCATCGGCCCGTTGTTAAGTTGGGTCGATTTTCTTTATTTCATTCACGTGCTAATTACCTGTTTAGTCGAGTATTCTCATCTTATAGGATCGAGTACATGTGGATATAGGGTTTGATGGTCTTTTTTTTCCTCTTTGCAATCCCTACTAAAGTCACTTAATAGCATTCCATATTAGGTAAGCACATAAAAACTATTAATTAATTAAATACAAAATAATCAAAATATTGCAGTTCGATGTAACTAATTATATATTACTTAACATTTTGTACTAATATTAGATATATAATTTGATTTGGTATCTTCCCCTGCAACGCTGATTTTGTTCACTCACCCACTGTGAGCGGGGTTATACTGTACACTTCTGATGTGGCGCACACGTGGCTAAACGTGGCGCACACATAACAGCTATGTGTATTGGTTATGTATGTGTCACGTTAAAAGTGAGCAGTGTAACTCCGCCTATTGTAAATGAGTGAATTGGACTCCCTACAACATACCAGTGAGAATCTAGTGTATTAGTAATGGGAGATAATAATAATTTAGTCTTAGTTCGTTAAGGGGCTCTTGAATGACATGTGTCATATTGCTCGTAGAAGATTTTTTAAGTCCAATCAACTAAGAGGAAAATCTCCAATAATTGAACAAAGCACAATTAAATAATTATAGTTGATCGAAGGGTCGAAATGATTTAATTCCCCTACAACATACTCATAACTTTAAGAGCTTGTTTGAAGCTTTTGATTTGCTCTTTTTTTATAAAATTTATAAAAAAAGAGAAGTAAAATGTATATTGAGAATGTAAAAAAGTGTGAAATATGTGATTGTAATTGAGTAATTATCAAATCAAATGTCAAATCAGTGGTAAGTAAAATTATAAATTTGACAAAAAAAGAACAAATAAAGAGCATAAAACAAGCTCTAAGACTATCAATCATTTTGTGTGTGAACAATCTTTTAAATTTAAGGTGAATAATATATATATATATATATAGAGCAACTATTTACAGAAGATCACGAATTTGAAAAGGTTGTGAACATTAATGATTAAACACAAAACAATTACTATACATGGTTGGAAATTCTAATTAGTAGAGATAAAAATACGATAGAATCATCGTATTACCATTATAATATTATTATATAAACCGTTAACAATTTGTTTTATTTATTTATTTTTTTTTTTTTTTTTGAAAGGACCCTTAAACCAACACTTTGTTTTAATTTTAAGTAAGTATTTTTTTATCTAAAAATTAAAAAGAAAAATGAGATTTGAGTCTAGACTCAAGGCCATGTTCTCTCTCTCTCTCTCTGGGTGGGGGTTAGGGGCTATTTTTTGGAATTATTGATAGCCCGTTCAGCAAATTTTCTATTTAATAATAAAAATAAATTTTGCAAAAATGACTTGTGAAAATTTATGTACCATATGTGAATCTTACAAGAATATAAATAAAATTAATTTGACCATAATTCTATTTTAAAACAAAATTCATTCGCTAACTAGTTTCATTTTGGATTTTAGTTGAAATGATAATTTTGGAACTGTTATAGAGATAGAATTGATTCTAAAATAGAATAATGACATGATGAAGTCTTTTATGATTTTATTGTTGCATATCAACATATATATTAAAATTTTTGTTCCATAAAATAAAAAAAGAACCAAATATCTTTGTTTGGTAAGGATTTAAAAAAAAAAAAGTGGGTAAAAAAATGGATTTAAATTTTAAATTTTGTATAAGTGCCGATATTTGATTGTGTCATATAGAGATAATGATTAAAATTATGTGAGAGTTCACGTCACATCAAATATATAGTTAAATGTGGTATTGCCATCAGAGGTGGACCCATTAATGGCCTGGACCTAGCTGTAGCTCGGTCCAGGCCCAAATTTAAAGCTTGTTTAATGCTCTTTATTTCTCTTTATTTTACCAACTTATAATTTTACCTATCACTGATTTGACATTTGATTTTATAACTATTCAATTATAATCATATTTTTTACAACTTTTTACATTTGTAATACACATTCTATCTCTCTCCTCATTATAAATTCTTCACAATTTGACAAATAAAGAGCATCAAACAAGTTCTCATTTTTTTTTTTTGCAAAATATAATTCTCTTTTGGGTTCTTTTTTGAAAGGCTCAAATATAATTTTTAAGTATTTCAAAAGAGTTAGCTCGTTCCAATCCAAAGCCTAAACTCAAACTTTTTTTTTTAAATATTTAATTAGCCCAATACAAAAACAAATCCAAGTTTTCTTGACCCAAAACAAGTGCGAAACGGAAAGAAATTTGTAAACATATTTAGTTAGCCCGATACTAAAAATAAATTCAAATTTACTTGTTATTTATTTTATTAGGAGAATGGGGACTCATTTATCTTTTGTGCTACAATATCTACTTATTTTTGTTTACTATTAATGGATAACTAGTGATTAAAATTATTATTTATGCTTGTGATTTGTGCATTTGAGAGAATATTCACAATGTTTGGTTACAATTTAAAATTTGCCTCGATTTATCAACCAATTTAAATTTTAAATTTTAGACGCATAGCAATACCACAATAACCACATATTTGATGTGATATGAACTTTCACATCATTTTAATCATCACCTTCACATGACACAATTAAATCTTGACACCTATACAAAATTTGAATTTTAAATCTATTTAAAAATTTACCTTTTTTTAAATCCTTCCCAAGATTTAGTTTAAACTAATTTATAAAAGAGACTACGTCAAAATTTTTATGTATTCTAATATTTCTAGTGCGGTTTCTTTTTCAAAAATTTATAGTATAAAGAAAGAAAAATTTTGGGGCAACAGGGAAAAGGGCTCCGCCCTCTTCCAACCCTCGGCTGTTTTTTTTTTCTAAATTTAACTCGGTCCTATAAAAATCATATGTCCATCCTTGATTGCCACGTATTTAAAATTTGAAATTTAAATTGACTGATAAATTCAAGATATTTTTAATTGATTGCCAAACATGAGTGAGTAGCTCCATAGTTGAACCTAAGATATAATTGTTTGGTTACAATTTAAAAATCAATGTCATTTATCAATCAATTTAAATTTTAAATTTTAGACACATGACAACACACTATGAAGCCACATAGTTGATTTACAAAGTGTTTGACAACTTTTTGAAATTATAATATGAATCATAATTTGTGACATGACATTATTTTATTGGTTATTTTTGTAAAAAAATAAATAATTACTGCTTGACTTTTACTTTTGACTTTTTGAAAAAAGTGAAACCAATAAAATGATGTCGTGTGACAAATTATAATCTAGATTATAATTTGAGAATCCAACAAATACTTTGTTAATGTGAATTTTCACATCATTTTAATCATTAACATCACATGACATACTTAAAATAACGATATTTATACAGAATTTGAATTTTAAATCTATTTATAAACCCCACTATTTTTAAATGGTTGCCAAATGGAGTGATGGTGAACTGAAAATGTTCTAGAGCCATATGTGTGGTTCTTTATGACACCACACAACTCATGTGGCGTGCATGTAGAGTGTTTACATGTAAGTCATTTAGATTGTGTGGTGCCATAATGTACCACACATATAGCGTTAAAACATCACTCGATGGTGAACAAGTTGTTTGGTTATCATTTATCAATCAATTTAAATTTTAAATTTTTATCACATCACATCACACTATTAAGTTACGTATTTAATGTGATGTAATTTTTTATATTATTTTAATTATTACTTTTATATGATATCATTACGTAAGACACCTGTATAAAATTCGAATTTTAAATTCATTTAAAAATTACTCTAATTAAAAATGGGTGCCAAACATATGAAAGAAAAAGTCGTTCACAGAAAAATTGTGTAAGAAATGGACCAAAATAGTGGTGCCTGACAAAAGTATTGTTATTTCAAATCATATTGCTGACGTGGAAAGGCCCCAATTGGTCTGCCTTTAACTTTTCAAATGCCAGTTGACTAAAATTTTTCTCTATCTTACGCATGTGAGCGCACTACGCACCCCTTCCCCTTCCCAACATCTTCCAGACTCCTCTTTCCGTATATCAGTTTCCCTCTCTCTCTCTCTCTCTCTCTCTCCCTTTCACCTTCTCTCTCTACCCCCAAGCCCCCAAACACAGCAGTAAATATGTCCGTTGACTGATAATAACAAGCCACCAACCTATTTCTTGGGTATATGAATTGTATATAAATCGGGACGTTCTTCCGATCTCGAGCTTTTCCGGCGTCGGTATCAGGTAATTTTCTCGGGAGGGGTCTTTGTATCTTTCGCTGGTGGTCGCCTAAGTGTTCGGATGTGGAAGTTAGGGTTTTTAAGATTAGGATTACAGAGCTGAGATTTGGTGTTTCTTGGAGTTGTTTTTATGTAAAATTTGGTGGTGTTGGCGTTGAGAAGTCTGGCGCATCTGGAACATAGGGTTTTAGCTCAGTCAAGATTTTAATCTGTTTTTATTTGCAGATTGAATGGGATGAATGATTGAGATGGGTAGTTTTAGTTCTTTATTCTGATTTGGGTATTGGTACTAGATTTTAGAATTAACTGATTAATTTTGTAGCATACTATCTGGATCTCTATGAAGGGCATTTGGATTGATGGTTTGTAGAAATTTGAGCACAAGTTATGACTGTTTGGTAATTTTGTTTGATATCGTATATTGGTTTGCGTGAAGTTATTTTGGAGTTCAAAACCATGAAGAGATTGAGGTCGAGTGATGATCTTGACTCATATGGGGAGAAGGGTATTGTTAAAGATTGGGGAAGAAGGGAGGAGGATCCAGGTTTGCACCGATCATCTTCTTCGCACAGGAGCTCTTATTACAAGTCTTCTGAGAGTGGAAGAAAGGGTTTGTCTTCATCGTCATCATCTAGGTATGATCGGTTAGAAGATGAACGGGAGGGTTCCAGATCATTCAGAAAGTGGTCAGATTATGACATGGATGCTTATGATAGAAGGAAAGGCTATGATCGACATAGAGAGGGAAATGAGAGAGGAATTTTGTGTTCTTCGCCCCGGGTTGGGTATGGCATGGATCGGATTCATCGATCTGAAAGCTTTTCAGGTCCCAGGAGAGACTTCCCAAAAGGATTTAGGTCAGAGAGTAAAAGATCAAGGAGGGAGGGAAGTGTTTCATCATGGCGAAGGTTTAGTGGAGGAAAAGATGGTGACGATGGAAACAGAAGTAGCGGTAGTGAGCTAGGGAGAGGAAATAGGGCAGAGCTAGATGATGTTGGTAAGGTGAAATCCCCCCAGGGAACAAGAGATCCTAAGTCACCTGCTTGGTCAAAGGATTCGGTCAGTGATCAGTCGAAGAGTTTTGAAGTCAAGAGAAGTGAAGATTTGCAAGTGGATAGCGTCGCCCCTTGTACTGAAAGGGAGGAGGGGGAGCTAGAACCTGATCCGCAACCTGTGCCTTCTTTTAAGCATGCTGATGAAAAATTGAACTCCTCTCAAAAGGATCTGGATCATGAACATTGCGTTCAGGATAAAGTTGAGCAGCAAAAAGAAAATTCCTCACCTTCAGAAATGGCTGACGAGAGTAAAATGGGCAACCATGAGGAGCCAGCAGAAGTTGGAAAAGTGGAAGATGTTCAAGAGACAACACATAGAGTCAGCGAGCTACCAGATGGTAAGGATAGTTCAACCCTGGGGATAAGTGGAAGTGCAGATGAAAATGAGGCTGCAGGAGATAATAGTGGAGGTAGTGATGGAGAGGTGGCTGGAAGAGGAAGGCGTGGTGAGGAAGCAGACACCGCATTTCCTGTAAAGCTGTCAACTATACAAAAGGAACAAGCGGAACAAAAAGGTACTTATCTTGAAGCTAAGGCAGCTAATACTGATTTGTCAAAAACAAACACGGGATTTGCTGAAGATATTGAAGTGTCCTTGAAAGAGGATACATCCCAAAATTTGAAGGATAAGGGCAAAAGTATTGCTGTCTTGCCCTTAAATGGTAATCGCATGTTAGAAACTGATTTGGAGGTCGAGAAGAAATCAAGGGGTCTCCCAACATTTGAAGACAGTGGTTTTGAAGGGCCGAGTACCAGAGGATTTGAATTTTTCTCCAATGACCCCGTTAAGAAGCATGAGAAAGTTGAGCAATCCCATCACAGCACGCATAAAGATGATAAACTTGCTCTTGACCTTTCTCTTAGCTTGCCTAATGTTTTGTTGCCTATTGGTGCTCAAAATAGAGGCCTGGATCCTGGTTCTCCTAGTCATGCAAGGAGTGCTCAGTCCTTTCCTAGCTCATTTCGCACGAACTCTGATGGATTTACCGCATCAATGTCTTTCTCAGGTTCTCAGCAGTTCACTCACAACCCAAGCTGTTCGCTGACATATGATGCATGTGATTATGAGAAGTCTGTTGGTAGTCGGCCCCTATTCCAGGGAGTGGATTGGAAAGCTTTGTCCTCAGATGACCATAAGAACAAAGAATCCTCAATTTATCAAGGCAGTTCTATAGGAAATAATGTGCATCATCAGTCCCAAGCATCTCAAGGATATTCAAGTGGACAACCTGTATTACAGCACCTAAGAGTTGTAGATGGAAGCTCAAAATTAGCCATTGGACTAGATAGGCAATTAAGTGTTAATAAACATTTACGTGGAGCACAGTCTCAGCAACTAAATGATATTAGATCTCCTTCACAGAGTATTGGGTCTCATGAAAATAGAACTGGATATAGCAAAGACTGGAGAGCAGCAATGAAAGACAGAGATAATGCTAGTTTACATAGGATCAGTAACCCAGATGGAAAAGAGCAAGCATTGGTGGTTGGAGCCGACTTTGCTGAGTCAATAGTTACTATGATAGTCGCTGATCCGCTTCAGACGATGGCCCAGAGGTTTAATGAAATGACTCAACAACAGGTGGTATCAGTGAAGGAGTTTGTCCGCGAAATCATCTTAAATCCAGGTAAGCAGTGGCAGCTGAGTGCTTTGCAGAAAGCATTGAGAAACAGAAAAGATATTACCCAGGATGCACTAGTGAACTGGCATGTCAGTCAATTAGAGATCTTGGTGGCTCTGAAAACTGGTCTCCAGGATTTTCTTCAGCAAAATTACAACACAACAACTTCTGAGTTGGTAGAGATATTTCTGAATTTAAGATGTAGAAATCTTACATGCCGGAGTCTTGTGCCTGTGGATGAATGTGATTGCAAAATTTGCACCCAGAGAAAAGGTTTTTGCAGGGACTGCATGTGCCTTGTGTGTTCGAAGTTTGACATGGCATCAAATACATGCAGTTGGGTTGGTTGTGATGTATGTCTACATTGGTGTCATGCTGATTGTGGACTTCAGGAATCTTATATTAGAAATGGGCGTAGTGCATCAGTTGCTCAAGGCACTACAGAGATGCAATTTCACTGTGTTGCCTGTGATCATCCTTCTGAGATGTTTGGCTTTGTGAAGGCAGTTTTCCAAAACTACGTTAAAGAATGGACAGCAGAAACACTTTCCAAAGAACTTGAATATGTTAGAAGAATATTCTCTGCCAGTGAGGATTTGAGAGG
>CAVNYN010287921.1:0-34736 GCA_963692815.1 Nyctanthes arbor-tristis | reverse complement strand
ATATAGAAATATTCACCTATTTAATATTTAATAAGAAAATGTCATATAGATTAATGATTAGTCTTCAATATAGATAAATAGCATTATTTGAGATTTGTGGGGTGGATTGCTAATTTGTGAAATGGTCCCTCCGTTTTTTACTACCATTTTTAAATATAATCTATTTATAAATAAATTTGGATTTTCAAATTTTAGATACATGACATCACACAATCAAGCCACATATTATGTAATGTAAAATTTCATATAATTTTAATCATTAACTGCACATGACATAAATAGATAATAACAATTGTACAGAATTTGAATTTTAAATCTTTTTATAAACCAACTTATTTAGAAATGGTTGCCAAACGGACCTAGGTATTATATTTCCAGAAAAATTCCTATAGATAAGTTAACATATCATCCAAATATTGCTGCCTGATAACTTTTACTCCGGATGTTCCACATATATAGATTTATTTTTCTTTTTTCAGATGCCTCAAATATGTAGAATTTCATTACTCACTATGTCCCAAAAGTATATTTCCCTTCTAGTTTTCACATGCATTAAGAAAACTCAATTAATGTTATTAAAAATGTACAATTTAAAAATATATTTCCTATTATGTACTTTGGTTTATTTAATATTTCACTTTACATCTTCTTTATTGTTGATTGCTATGCATAATAAATAGGGGTATTTAGAAAAATAAAAAGTAAAATAAGGAACTGAGAATATAATTTGAAACGGACAGAAAATGAATAAGGAAATATCTTTTTGGGACGGAAAGATTATTTTTTATTAAAAAGATTAATTTACATTATATACAGCAAGCAAATAATTAAGAGCAAGTCAATGAGGCCTTAGCCCATTTGGTTCGGGGGCAAAATTGAGTTCCTGTGACATAGAGGTCTCACGGTCGATGCTATCTATGTGGGGTTTCGTCTATATTTTATATGTAGTTTGTAATATTCCGTATAGGAGTTTGATTTCTAGTAGTCCCTTGTATAAACGTTTGTATTGTTGATTTATGTGCGAGGTGTTTCAGAAGAATATATATATATTTATATGCACTTGTAATGTCATGATATGAATTGTAATTGTATTTTAAAAAAAAAAAAATTAAGAACCAAAATTTGGATTCATGAGCGGTAGGTTAGGTCCAAGTTCGCTTAGTTCATACTGTACGTATGTCATGTCACAAACTTAAAATTGTGAAACAAACATTTTGTATTTCTCACGTTTTGTTTATAGCAAGCAACTCCAAATATCATTTACTCCCTCCGTTCCATAAAAATAACCTCAGCTATTATTTTTATTTGTCTCGAATTATAATCTATTTACATAAACGATGTTGAACAATTAATTTCTTTTTCAAATATGTTCTTAGTCCAACTATTAATAAATTTGTAATACACTAATATCTATATTGACTAAATATAAAGTGATTCAATATTGAATAAATGTATATATTAGAAAAGTAAATGTAAATTTTGTATTTTTAACTATATTAATTTATATTTCTTAACCTATAAAGCTTATTTTTATAAGATGAATAGAGTAAATCTAAAGTCACGCGTATATATGGTCAATGAATATTCACTATTTGCGTGATCGAGGAGCCACCTCTCTAATAATATACCATCTGGAAAATACAAATGAAGGTCCTTCTTGGAAAATCATTGTCACATGCATCCCTGGTGTGCATGTTGCTAGTGTTGCATTCAATTAAACACGCCAAAATCAGATGTACTATGTATTTTACATTTATATTTTTTGTAATACAAAAATTTTCTAACACATATAAAGACACCGTTATACAGTTGTATGTTTGCATGTAACTCAATTATAAAATTTGCTACCTAATAAGATATATAAGTTATATATATTGAGAAATCATGTTTAGTTATTAAACTCAAAATAAAAGGCGCCTCGAGTTAGAAATATGCAAAATGAATAAACTTTTAACCCCCGTATGTGGGGAAAAATCTCAAGGACTCGAGGGCTATTTTATTAGAGTTCAACCCAATAAAAAGCCCACACATGGGTTTTTAAGCCCCAGTTTTAACAGTTATTGATTAGTCTGAAGTACAACAAACTTTTGCGGTATCATATATTTTCTCTATATATGAGTGTTGTTATGACATATATATAAGTAGAGTTTGTCTGTCTCAAATGATTGTCTAGTGCAATTAAAAACAATTTTCCCGTTCATTGTCTGGCTTCTCTAGAAAAGCTGACGTCATTATTCTATTGTTATACTTTTCTTTATTGTTATACTTTTCTTTTTAATAATTTAATTTAATATTTTATTTTGAGACTCTATCTACATATTACATTTTGATTAAATATATCTTATATTTGCATAATAGATTTGAATTATATGAAAATAAATAATATATCAACCTAGATTTCAATATTATTATTATATTTTCCCTTATTATTATACTTTTCTTTTTAATTATTTAAGTTAATATATTTTTATTTTGAGACTCTATCTACGTATTATATTTTGGTTAGATTTATATTGTTTTTGTCTAATAGATTTCAATTTTACTTTGTTCGATGATATAATTTCATGGTTTTATGTTCTTCTACTCTATTGTATTTTATTTTGTCACTATAGTATGTCCGTGAAACGCACGGGTGTAAAGCATAGTATGTCTGTAAATGAACAGGTGTGAAACTAATACAGAATTATGCTATTAGGTTTTATTGTCTTTAAAGGAAATTAAAAATAAGAATTAATAAAAAGTTATTGGTTCAACGAGATGACGATAGGCTAATAACAAAAATTTAAAATTATGTTATCAAAATAATTGATTGCATGCTACTTGTAAACGTAAGATATATATTAATTTCATACATATTGTGTTTTTTAGTTTTTTTTTATGATATTAAGTCTAACAAATATAATTATGTTATATTTTATTTATGAAATTCTTTTAGAGTTTTATCTGTATAACTTAGTTTATTATATGAGTGATATAACTATATGTGTGTACACAAAATAAATACGCGACCATATGGGTGATAAAAAAATTTTCCTCTACAAAATACATCAACTTTCAGATATTGTCACTTACGTGGCTGTTATAACGTGAACAAGTTCCGGGATACCGGAGACCTCGATTCAAAGAAAGTGCGTGAATCAAATCCAAATTGAGTGGCAGAAAAGTCAAAATTAATGACGAAGAGCTCTCTAGGGAATTCTTGATCGTAAATCCGAAAGATGAGTACCTGATTAATAATTAAGTTCATTGACCTTCCAATTAATTATGCCAAGTGTACAACTTTTTCCTTTCCCATCAAGATCTCTCACAAGCATTGTTTTAGAAAACGTGAGGCGAAGAAAAGCTTTAAGATTAGGCATTGAGTTTATAGCCATCTAAACCGATCAATGCACAATAAAAGTGCAATTAATGTGCGATAAAGCACAAAGCGAGACGAAATATGAAACCCAACCTTCAAACATAAATGACACTTCGGCAAGTAATTTAGAACACTGATGACGAGTTTCTTAATTTCTTTTGTTTTTCATATTATTTAGTGTTTGACAACTTAGATTATAATCAATTTGAGTATAATGAGTATAATCTGTCACATAGTATCATTTCATTTGTTTTACTTTTTTTAAAAAGTCAAAAAATAAAAGACAAACCTCAATTTTTTACTTTTTACAAAAATTAACTGATAAAATGATGTCACGTAACAAATTATAATCTAAAGAGCTGTGAAACACTTTGTTGTTTATTATTTGAATAAAATACTATTATTTTTCGTTCTCTGTGAAATAGATATAGCTGGGAAAAAAATTAAATAAAAATGCACCCGTTGGAGCTCTATTACGCAATGCCACGACAATAAAAAATAAGGCTTGTGAATAGAATTTACAAGGGATCAAATATTGGAAAGCAAAGCAAAAACATGAACAAGCCACGTCGATGGCTTTGTACCTTTGAAAAACTTTTCAATTTGTAGTTTAACCGACTTACCTTTCAAAAGTGAAATGGGCATATATGCTCCATAAAATCTCAAGTACTAACATAAAAAAGTTTAGGGACTCAAATATTACATATTCATAGGATGAGCACCCCCCTATGCATCTTTTCCTGATACGTTACAATTATTGATTGATGACTGAACAAGAAAACTAATATACTTTTAGTCAAAATTATGTCTCACGACATAAATAAAAAATTTGTTCTAAATAACTAGAAAACCATTATTTTTAATCAAAACCATAAAAACATAAAATGATTGTCCCGTTTGCTTAAGTCATGCTAAATATTAGACTTTGTGTAGAACTAAACACTCAATTAGGCGAATGCGCCTTAAGAAAATGACATTTCCATTAAGAAAATGAGACCAATTGAATTCCAAGTACGTAATAGTGGATTACTAAAAGAAGTCGCATGGAGTTAAAAAATCTAATACTCCTCCCGCGTCTCAAAAAAGGTGTCTACTATTTCACTTTTGTCTGTTTTAAAAAGATTGTCTATTTACGATATTGAGCATATGTTTAATGTTTTATTTCTATATTCTCTTTTAATTAATTATTGTTATTCAACTATCTATACATTAAAAGTATTTTCAAATAATTAATAACATAAGAATTTATGTGGAAAAATAAGATAAAATTAAATATTCTAATCACATTACTTACAAATTTTTAATTCATGTGAAAATATCTATCGTCTATCTTTGTGGGACAGAAATAGTACTATTAAGAAGTGATTTTCACATCAAACATCACATTGTGTATTAATTAATATATTAACGCCTTATTGAGAATAGGGTAATGATTTAAAAAGACATCTACACACCGGAATCAACTTCCCAAAAAGAGTTTTTGTCAAAAAAAAAAAAATTCCCAAAAAGATTTCTGTCTTTTATTTTTTTATTGATTTTATTATCATCATCATCTACAATCAAATATAAGGTTAGGCGGTATTTATTTAAATATTAAAAGAAAATCAATTCAACTCATGGAGATTTCAAAAAATCATCTTACTTCACTTTCTTGTATGTTCCTTATCTTAATATGATTATTGTTTTGAATATATTTATTACAGTAGTTAAACTTTAACAACCTTAAGTGTAATTAAAATGCGGAGCAAACATAATTACATTTTTCTTCTTCAGGTTTAAAAGGGGCAAAAAAATAAAAAATAAAAAGCAAAGTGCAACGGCTGGAGATTTGACAAGTGGCAGAAAAAATCTGTCAGTAACGGAAAATTGAAAGAGGCAAATTCGGTTTGTACGGAAATCAATCGAAAGTTTGAGGGTATTATCAACTTTTCGTTCGATACTTAGCGGGGTAAATCCGACAAATCAAAACGTTTTTCCTTTCCTTCCTTTATTTTAAATTTTTTTATTATTTATTTACTTATTTTTCCTTCTACGTTGAAAATTACAGTTAGCGGAGGACTCTTCTTGAAATTGCATCATTTTACGTTACCTATAAATTGATAGAGAGAGAGTAGAATTCAACCCCCAGAAATCCGTTTTCTAGACAAATATTCAATCGGGTTCATAAACAAGTCTTGAATTTGGACGGGTTACGTACAACTCCGATAACCGCTTTTCTGTTTTCAATTTCAATTATTGGTAGGTGTAAACTCCTTTTTATTCTGATTCTTTTTATTTATTTATTTTTTGTATGCGATTTTTATGGTATTCTATTCCTCATTGATTGAAAGATTGGGAGATTCTTATTTTGTTTCTTTTCAACTCTGAGGACATTATTTCCACGTAATTTCGGTGTTTATTTCGATTCTGATTTGTAATTACACTGATTTTTGCAGTATGAGAGAAAATTAGAGTTGGAAATAACTTTGTCTTGATTATCACCTTAGGCCAATTTGATTTGGCCCTTTTTGGTTAATTCTGAACCTGGGTAATTTTTTCAACTGGTTGGTTACGGATTTTTGTTGGTCTTGGAGCAGTTTAATGGTGATTGTCTCCTCAGTACGTGGGAAACAAATTTCGCTACAGTATTGGTGGATTAGAAACGAATTTCAATAAATTTGAAGTTGGGGGCTTGTATACAGAATAAAAGATGGAAGGGATGCAAAGGTTACTGGTGGAGGTTCTAACAGAGCCGCAGAGGGGAGGAGAATCCGTGCTTGGGACTATTAAGATTGCTGTTTTACCTATAGCAAAAGTTTTTACTATGTGCTTTCTGGGATTTCTCATGGCCTCCAAGTATGTCAACATTTTGCCTGCTAACGGAAGGAAGCTCTTAAATGGGGTAAGCACTATTTCAGTTTTCACTTCTTTTGTGCATATTTTGAAAGATTTATGTTAGATCTGGCATTTAATTGATTGAATTGTGAAAAAGGATTCATGTAGTCCATCTCCATTCTTCTGGAAACACAGTTTGGTTCTTGTTTATATGCATTTTTGGATGTCTTGAATTTTGTCCTTCTTAGTTGAGCTGTTACTTTTGTCATGTTTAAAATATTTATTTATGTGAAACATATAACTTTTAAGCTTTTCTGGGAGAACCTGCAGTTCTAAGTTTAGTTTTATGCTTCATTATGAAAGAGTGGGATGGAAGTAGCTTTAATTCTTAAACGGTGTTTGATTCTCATTATAATTTGAGGAAATTTACGAGGTGAAATGAATTGTGGAGATTTAAGAGAAATTTGAAATTTGTGGTGGTAATTAGACAGTTGACAAATCAATACACTCTAATTCCTTATGTAAAGATCTTGTTGACATATATTCACTCTATGAGTGTGTTAACATTACTTCTATAATTCCTTAAGCAAATAAATTTCATTATTTGCTTTTGTTATTCTTTTTATGCAAATGTGATACCAACTGACTGTTTGAATGACTTAATGCAGCTGGTTTTCTCATTATTGCTTCCATGTTTGATATTCTCTCAACTTGGACAAGCTATTACTTTTGAGAAAATGATTCAGTGGTAAGCATTAGATCTTAACTTGCCTGCTCATCTTGAATCTTAATAAATCATTTTAATAGCCTGCCTGACATTTTTGGCATTTTGTAGGTGGTTTATTCCTTTCAATGTTGTTCTTGCCACTATTTCCGGATCCATTATAGGTCTAGTTGTTGCAACAATTATCCGTCCTCCATACCCATACTTCAAGTTTACCATAATACATATTGGCATCGGTAAGTAGTACATTTCTATATGAACTTTAAGTCATAGCGTGTTCTTGGTCATTTTTCAGCTACAGAGTTGGTTTTAGTCTATAATCGTGGCTTGGGAGTTTAAATAAAACCTAAAAAATTAACTAAAATGGTGCATCTGATCCACAACGTAAGGACTAATTTTATGAATATGCTCATAATTGAGACTGGATTTGGAGATATAAACTACCTGGGAAGAAACCGGAAAAAAAGATGCAAGGTTATAAGCCTTACATTTATGGTACGGCCGAGTGGGCAACGGAGAGTCCAATTATTGCTGCACCTGATCAAGGACTGCCAATTTCTCTAATACTTAATTCTTATTCTCGTCGTGTGCCAGCCAATCAAATTTTAAGGAGTAGTAGATAAACAAGGACTAGGTGATGGCTCTGATTACATCTAGACTAGAGATATATGTTTAAAGTTGGGTCCATACATATTGCTTTACTTGTTGGTCTGACCCTCAGAACCGCAATATTACTTGTTATAATGTTATCCATATATTCAGATGCCTTTTTATTACATTACATGCGCTATGATCAAATGCTAGTCATTTTCAAGTCTCTGCGCCCTACTTGGGTTTTTATATCATACTAATCTGATAGTTGCACCCAATGTAAGAAACTTTAGAACTGAATGGTGCGAAGGTATAGATAGATTCCGCTATTCCTGAAATATTCTGGAACTTGCTTGCTTTCAGGAAACATTGGGAATGTGCCACTCGTCTTAATTGCTGCATTATGCCGGGATAAATCTAACCCTTTTGGGGACACTGAAAAATGTTCTCAAGATGGAAATGCCTACATCTCATTTGGCCAATGGGTAAGTAATAACTTGAAAGTTGAAAGTGCTTGCTGTCTTTGCAACTTGCATTTGCCTGATTTTTTTTTTTTTTAAATACATTTAAAAGATTTTCATAACATGGAGAAAGCTAAATTCCCGGGAACCAGTTTATTCTTTTTCAGTTACTCTGCTATGCCATATCTGGTATCTGCAAGTGAAATGAAACTCATGCCACAGTCAAAATCCTTTAATTGAAAATTTCATGAAGCCCACAGAAGACAAACTGTAATGGATTTTAGCATTCAAAAGCTTCTCTGTAAAGCATAATGAATATGTTTACTTAATAATTTGTTTCTTCAATAGGTTGGTGCAATCGTCCTATACACCTATGTATTTCATATGCTTGCGCCTCCTCCTGAAGGCTCATATGATCTTGAAGAACGAAACCTTCCCATTAAGAATCGTCCTGCGGATAGCTCGAATAATACGGGAGAGAAGGACAGTGACCCAGAGCAAGTTCCACTTCTTACACAAGAGGATACAACTAATTCAAATGTTACAACAAAAGAGAAGGTAGATCAAAACCACAATAGGGTATGCACTTTCTTAATTTTCTGTGCATGGGTTTGTTAAGAATTTGTAATGACAATATACATGTCCTTTCATAAATTGGTAACTCATGCAGCATTCGTTGATTGCATATTAAATATGCTAATTTGTAGCGTTATTATTTCTTCTGCAGATTAAAGATTTTCTGAAATTTCTCTATGAAAAATTGAAGCTCAGGCAAATCATTCAACCTCCTATTATTGCTTCTGTAAGTTCAACTTTGGGACCCCAACCCCGCAACCAAATATATATATATATTTTTTAAATTTTTTTTAAGGAAATAAAAAAAAAAATTATAGGCATTCAACAGCTGACTGATCCTTGACAACATTGGTTTTTGAATTGAAAATGCTCACTTCCAAGTGGGAATTTCTTCATGGCTACTAAACAGTGATTTTCGCTACAGGTAATTGCTATTTTTATAGGATGCGTTCCATTTTTGAAGAAATTAATCTTCACGTCAGATGCTCCCCTCTACTTTTTCACTGATAGCTGCTCAATTCTTGGGTATGTTCTCTTCCATTTACGTGTTTTATTTTAGGTACTTTGGTTTGTGTTTTTGATTTTTATAGTACTCCAATTGTGTATAACTATGTAGAATATGTTGTATTGCCATCTAAATTGCCATCTAAACGTGTGTGATTATCAGGGACGCAATGATTCCATGCATATTGTTGGCACTAGGAGGCAACCTTGTAGAAGGTAAGTTGGCTACCCAATTTTGCCATATCTTCTATTGGAAGTGGATTTCATTCAGAATCTGTGAAGGTTTAACGGAGTATAGGCTTTGCTTTTTGTGTCCAATAATCTCGTTACTACTCAGTGAAGTGATTGTTGAGATTATAATTCTTGCAGGACCTGGACGTGGAAGTGCAAAACTTGGTGCACGGACAATGGCTGCCATTATATTTGCGCGACTGGTCTTGGTCCCTCCAACTGGTCTTGGCATAGTCACACTGGCTGATAAGCTTGGGCTTCTCCCGCCGGATGATAAAATGTTCAGATTTGTCCTCCTCCTCCAGCACACGATGCCCACATCTGTGCTATCTGGTAAGCATGTCCATAAAAATGGCACACACCCAAGCATTATTATAATTTACACTTTTTTTTTTAAATCTTAAATTAGATTTTAGATTTTATTGGCAAATAAAACAAGTACATGGGACGGGGACTAGGCCAAGACCAGCCAATAGTAAACAAACATAAGCCATAATTTACGCACGGTATATACTCTGTTTAGATAGGATTGATACCGGTATAGCAAAGCAAACTATGAAGAGAATTAAAATCTTACTTCTTATTATATATAAATGCTGGACGTGAAGCATGCACCACTGTATTATTATTATTATTATTATTTTTTTTCAACTCTTCTTCTACTCGCTACACTTTAGTTTTTTCTAGTTTACTGGATGGCACATTGGTAACCTGAGGAGTAAGATATCCTCTTGTGAATTCCCTCTGAAACTTTTGGTGAAGTGAAAGCAGCTGTGTTCCTGAGGCTGTTTACCTTTTGCGTGCTCAACTCTTTGTGACTATGGCTTTAAATTACGGTGCTGAATAATGTTGTGCATGGCTCTTTAGTAGGTAATTACACTGGTTTTATCTAATTTCACAGGAGCTGTTGCTAATCTTAGAGGATGTGGAAGAGAGGCAGCTTCTGTATTATTCTGGGTTCATATCTTTGCTATTTTCTCCATGGCCGGTTGGATCATTCTCTATTTCAACCTACTCTTTTGAAGTTGTAGAAGCCAATGGCACCACACCGTGGCGGCAGCTTCTGCACTGTCGGTTGCAATATTTGGATGGATCGACAGTACACCCTCAATTTCATTCTTCCAATACAATGTGACGACAAGCTGTTCGACACAAACTGGTTTTTTCTCGTTGACATGCAAAGTTCAATTGTTAGACACACAAGTTTAGACGTAAAACGTGAGAGTACATAAAGCTTCTGTAATATTACATGTGAAGTGTTCTGTAATACAGTAATATCTCTGGTTTAAATGTCATATGCATTCTTCGTTCCTTGGCCACACAACCCATGTTGTATTGTTCTTTTTATTGAGCTTCTCCAACAGACAAAGGAAACAAAACAGACAATACAAAAGAACAGCAATAATGTATTAAGAGAAACTTCTCTGTCCAAAAAGTGGGACTCCATAAAAAATAGTCACATGTAAGTTGTACCATAAAAATGGTCACATGTATGTTGTATTATATAATTCAAGAAGTTAACTTTAGTGCATATACAACACAGCTCACATGATTGAGAAACTTGGACGTTGATTCCAATAGGTAATCTTACTTACCTCCCCGAACTTGAACTAAAGTTAATCTACATCAAGATGGAAAATTTACATAGGAAGATGATGCGTAACGATAGGGGAAAAAACGAGGATTTCAGTCAAGATAAGCAAATGTACACTTCATGCTTTCGGATAGGAGGCCAGCATACCAGGAACACCTAAGAAACCATAAGTACGGGTGCGCCCGTTCAAAAAAGTTAAACTGAACCACAATTTGATGAGTAAAGAACGCGTTAGAAAAAGACCACCACCTTCTATTTCGGCTGTTCTCTCTGGTGGGTAGAATGCGGCCACTTGGCCACCTTCCATCTATTAGTGGCTTGCCTAACCACAGCATGAGAGTAACGCCTATGATACTGACAATGGGAGCAGCAGCAGCAAGAAAGAACCGTCTGTTGCTTGGAGTTTCTCGGTTAGAGCTATCTGCGACAAAATTTCCATGAACTAGTTCAGCCTCTGCTTGAAGTTGCGAAACCTCATCAACTGCAGCGTCATCTACGGTGTCTGAAAAACCATCCTCGTTCACATGACGCTGCTCAGTACGAGGCGCCCCTGACCCACTCTGTCTGTTTCTCTTCCTGTCCTCATAATCCTTGTCATCAGTCGGAAGCTCGTAACGGCAAAGGGGGCATGAGTTCCGTGTACTTAACCATGGTAATATGCACGGAGGGTGATAGAGGTGAGAACAAGGAAGTTGGTTTACAACAGTGCCAATGATTAAAGCATCCTTGCAGATTGCACATGCCAAATCATCCAGCTTGTCATGCTTTTCGTTAATGATCACTCGCGGCAAATTATTTATAACAGATATAGCTGCTGGAGGTGCTCCCCTTCTTGAACCATCAGTTGCAGCGAGGTGCTCAAGTAGATTTTCAAATCCTCTGGCGTCAAGGTAGTCCCCTGCATTTCCAACATAATTTTGTGGCTCTAAATCTTCAAAATTAGTTAGGATGTCAGCAGCATGAGCACGGGTCCTCTCTGAAGTCATCATTGGGAATGTACCACCAAATTCAGGAGAAAAAAGTTGTCTATTCCAATTTACACGGCCAATATCCCCATTTGACTCCAACGAGCCATATTCCTGATTTCCAGCTCTGAAAGACTCAACGGTGCTGCCCTCACCATCAGCTTCCTCCCATTCACTATCTTCATCTTCTTCCTGGTCATCTGAGTTCCACCGGTAAAGACCAGCATGCATAGGGTCTATATCAGTATCACTCTCCAAGTCACTTCGACCATCCTGCTGGCCAGAATTTTCGTTTTCCAGGAGACTGTTACTGTCAACAGAGGCATCAGAATCTCCTCCATAAGTGCTATATGAAATAGCATCAGCCTCACCATGAAAATGCCTATATCTCCTGAAGCTCACATTTGATTCACTCTCTCCATAGAAAGATTCAAAGCCATCACTTTCAGTATCCGAGTATACCCTCCTCCATCTTCCGGATCCACTAGGAGTAGTACGAGTACTTGTCAACTGCGCTAACCTAGCAGCACCATCACCATCTACAGATGGATTATCGTGCTCTATAGTTGCAGACTGTGTTTGCCTTGCCAGACTAATCATTTGTGAAAACTGTTGGGAGAAAAGACTCTCAATTGACTCGGAGCTGTTCTGCCTTCTCCTCCTATCTGAATATTGGGTGTCCGCAATGGTATTGAGTGTAATTAATGTGCTACAAATCACTCGTTGTCGCCACTTTCATGTCACAGACAATAGCCAAGAGATCGGCATAAAAAATTTACTGAGTCAGAGTGATGTTAATAAAGAAAAAGCCCTAACAAAATTAATATTCGCTTTCAAAAACTAAAATAAAATAAAATAAGAAAATTTTATATCTAATAAAGTCAAAAATAAAAAATCTTGGGTAGGGAAACCATTTTGGTAGTAAGATGACCAATTAAAGAAGTTATTTACAAAGTAACTTTGAAGTCGATCGGTACAATTGAAGGACTAAAGAATTAGCAAATATATATTCTCCTAGCATCCAATCTCGGTCTCGCCAAACCTTGTTCAACAATGTGCTGATCGCCTGAATTTGGTTGTGAGCATTTTAATTTCTCTTTTTCTCTTCTGCAAAGATATCTACTTTAGATACCACACATAAATTGTGGACTCCTATATAGAAATATCTTCTGCCAAGAAATCTAGCTTAGAAACATGCACCCCCGGAAATTAGTGTGTTTAATAAGGATAACCTTAGAAATACACCGATGAAATGAAGTGTGATTATAATAATTTAACTAATTAATGATAAAAGTATGAATATTAAGGAAAACATACCAAAAGACTTGGGTACTTGTCAAGTTTAATATCATGAAACATTCTTGTTCCCTGGCCAAATCAATGAAATGTAACCCTCCATAATTTGAGCTGATCTTCATCACATGGACACGCCTACCCACTTTAATTTCTTAAACTGTCCTTTTTCCCTTTTTCCTCTTTGATTTGATACATAATGTCAAAGTACTGATTTCTTTTGATATGTTATTCTATGATCAGTATTCAGTACTCATGAACAGTACTTCAGGCGCGTGATGATCAGTCTTTACCCAAGAAACACTCTTACAAGAAAGGAATTGGTTTTTACTTTTTAGTTTTTAAGGAAGAAATGGAAACAAAATGAGGAGCTGTGAGTTTTCTTCTTCTTTTACCATATTATTATCACGGGAAATTGCTAAAAGAAATTACCAATTTCTTGTAAGAAGAAATAAAAATCTCAAGTGTTTCACATTTGTAATTTGCAGAAAGAATTTTCAAACCCCACTTAATAATTCACCCCTCCCTCCCTCCCACCCTTCCTGCACTGCAATTCTCCCATTTATACACCCTTTCCACTCCTCTCTGTGGACTGTAAAAGAAAAGGAAAAGCTTCAAGAAAAAGAGAAAATGGGGAGAGGAAGAGTTGAACTGAAAAGAATAGAGAACAAAATCAATAGACAGGTGACCTTTTCTAAGAGGAGAAATGGGCTTCTTAAGAAAGCTTATGAACTCTCTGTTCTTTGTGACGCTGAGGTTGCACTCATCATCTTCTCCAGCCGTGGCAAACTTTATGAGTTCGGAAGTGCTGGGTATAAATATATTATTATATACACACTAACACATATAGAATATTCAATCCTTATCTTCTCACAAATGTTGTCCGTGTTTTGCTTAAATTTATAGGTATTCTTCATAAGTTTCTTCATCTGTTCAAGATTTTTCCTGATCATTGCAAAATGAAAACTTTTAGTGTCCATTAAATGGAGGTGGAGTCCAATGCAGTTTTTTTCTTTCAGTCTGTGGGTGTTTGACTGTGATTTTTTTGAATTTTTTTTCTTGGGTTTTCAATGGTTTTGATGGCTTCAATATTGATGCTTTGTTTCAGTAATGGGTGTAAATTTTCGAATCAGAGATCGACACGCGTTAGTATTTTGAGTCTTATCGATCAAAGATCTGAAAAAAAATGATTGAGGAGAAATTTGTTGTTATTTTTCTGCAGGCTTCTCCTGCCCTCTTAGACCTCTGTGCAAGATCTAGGGTTTCTCTCTCCTTCGCTTATCCTCACTTTCTCTCTCTACAGATTTCTCCATCTCTTTAATGGTTCACAATCTTAACTTTACTGGGGTGGCATAAATATTGAAGCAGTTCTCAGAAGCTTAGAAAAAGCTTCGGACTTTTGTCTTCTTTTTTATTACATCTTTTAGATCTTCTTTGTTTCTTTTCTTCCGGGGTTTCCTTATTCACCCGCAGACACATACATATTCAACAATGTTGTGAAATTGTGTTTCTGTACGAGGAGAGAGTGATGTAAGCTATTTTAAAGTAATGATACTGTAAAAATTATATATAAATAAAAGTTAAATAAAAAAAAGGTGGCTTATATTTTAATCAAGCTAGCTTTGCTTTCAACAAGGTCAGTTTTACTCTCTTGCGCTCTCTAGGCTTTCTTCATGAATTTTCTTACATTCTTGTGCAACTCGTTTTGGCGATTCTGGTTTTATCATGGGATCCTGAAAAATTCAATTTTTCTGAAATTTTGATGAAAGTTGTCTCAGATTTAGACTGCTAGGTAGCCTATGATATTTTGGTGAAATTTCTGTCTCTATGTGGATTTGGGAACTGCTTTTTTCACATAAATTTCTTATTTTTCCAAAGTTTTATGCGGCCATCTTGGTTATGAAACTGGTTAGGTTAATGTTACTGTCTGGATAATGTCTGAGATGAATCAGTATATTTTGGAAAAGGCGATAATTATGAAGCATACAGAAGTCCATCAGAAAAAATAAATGAGTCCTTTTATCACCACCTTTCTTCGTTCCTTCCTTCTCTATGTTCTTAATTATTTCTTCTGCTTTTCTTGGAAAATCTTGTTTGTCATATAAGTTTATGGTCTCTTTGTAATTTCAATTTTCAGATATGATGATGTTCGATTTCATGCAAGGTCAAGGCGTCTTTTGGTGCCCTGAAGATGTGATCTTATAAAATATATTGTGTATAATTGAGCAACATTACACAGATTTATTAGACCCAGAAAATCTTAATTACTTCACAATTTGACATATGTGAACATGTTTTGATTCAAAACTACAGTAATGCTGCGTAGATGACATGATCTCGAATATATGTTGCAAACACAGTGAGATTAGTATTAAGATTTCATCTTTTGTTTGAGATAGTTTACTGATCCTTTTGGTTCATTATGTACTCTAAACCTTAATTTGGTTTTAAGGTTTTCCCTCTATTGTTACAGCATGACTACGACTCTTGAACGTTACCAGCGTTGCTGCTTTAATCCTCATGATACCGGTGGTGAGAGAGAAACACAGGTTTGAATGTTCCACTTGGAATTTTGATATAATAATATCCATCTTGATTACAAATTCAAAATACATTTGAATCCATTGCGTATACTGTAAATGAACCTTAAGCATTCATTTGATTAAACACCATCAATTTTTGACAATTTTGTTAATGGTGTCAACATAGAGCTGGTACCAAGAGGCCTCAAAATTGAAGGCCAAGTACGAATCTCTTCAACGCACTCACAGGTCATTCAAATTCGGTTTCATTAATTTACACATAATTAGTATAGAAACAGAAGGGCAAGTTTCGTAACATGATGAGTATATTTGTCTGTGAGAGTGTGTGTGCCTTGATGAGTAGCTGTGTTAATTTCTCCCAAGTTGGTATTTTTTAGTATATAAAATAAAATGATCATAGTGAATTTTAATTTTGTGAAGGTGAATATTGATATTCTTGAATGTGTTTTATTTGTTCTTGTTAAGGCACTTGCTGGGAGAAGATCTTGGACCATTAAATGTGAAAGAGTTGGAGAATCTCGAAAAACAACTTGAAGGAGCTCTTACTCTAGCTAGACAGAGGAAGGTAAGATGCAATTAATTTAATTATAAGATTTCTTGTTGCATATATTAAAGGATCACGTGCACAGTGGAAGAGATTTCATATATTTCACATTTCTTCTTGTATATTCTTTTAAGGATATATTGATGGAAAAACAAAACTAGAGCTACTTGAACTGAAATTTTGATAAGAAGTTGATGATGTACAGAAGTATATACGAAGACCATAAAAAATTTTCCTTGATTCCTAATTACTAATTATTGATGTGAGCATGTAATTCAAAATAAATTAAATTAGAAGAAAGAACCAGAAAATAAAATAAAATTATTTTCTTGAAAATATGGGAGATTTGTCAGATAATTTTACTTGGGGTAGCCAATTGCAAAAAGAAAAAAGACTAGCCTTCTGACATCTGTAATATTGGAAGTTTTTTTCTACAGTTTATGTTGTAGGTTTCCTTGAGCGTTTAGACAAGGTAAGAACTTCAAGATCATGTTTTCAGGTCTCATTAATTTCTTATAATTTATTAATTAATGATAAAAATTGTGAATATTTGTGAAAATAAATTTACCTTGCCAAGTGAGGGTTTGAGTTGGAGACAAAATTTGCATGAAAATATTATATGTTTGCACGAGATTTTCTAGTGAGATAGCTTAAACTTTCTCAAGGGAGTACGAAAAGGGTAACGGGAAGAATTTTGATCTCAAGAATGGAACATTTTATGAAAAGCCATGTATATGCAAATTTTCTGAATTAATGTCTTTCTCGTTTGGTAAAATAATCTGCTGTGCAAAAAGATTTTCAACTATATATATGAGCTCCATATCTTGGTGCTGACTTCTTATACTTCTTTCACCAAAATGCAGACAAAAATAATGATGGAAGAAATGGAAGATCTCCGCAGGAAGGTATAATCCCTTTAGACCGCCAAATTAATTCTCTAAACCCATTAATTAATGCTATAAAATCCTTGTAACTAGATGTAAAAAGTCTCGGTTGTTAAATGGCAGGAGCGGCAACTGGGAGAGGTGAACAAGCAGCTGAAGATCAGGGTTTCACTGGAATTGTCATCAGTACGAAAGTCGATATTGTAATCAATATTGATTTAATGTTAAATGGGTTTGAAAATAGTAAGCATTCGTTTTTTGTGTCGTTACAGCATGAGGCAGATGCACAGGGCCTGAGAGAGTTTCCATGCCAATGGAATGCAGCTGCTGGAAACAACACCTTTATGGTCCAGCCTTCTTCAAATCCAATGGAATTTGAACCAGAACCTGTGCTGCAGATGGGGTATGGAATTCCCAACTTTTAACTAATTAAGAGGGCTTGTGTGGTTTTGATTTCCTGAGAATTGTGAAAGAATGATTTTTTGAAAGAATACGTGGTTGAAAAGTAAAACTTGCAATATAAAGAATAAATGTGTGGTTGAAAATGAGTTTAAAGGATAATTGATTTCAAAAAATCCAAACCAAGATTAGCCCGTAATGTTGTATGTTTTCTTGCAAAGTATACCGACAAACTTCCGATGAATTTTGTGGGTTTTCTTACAGGTATCATCACCATAACCTTGGAGAAGGACCTTCTGCTCCAAGAACCATGGCTATTGACAGCTTTGATCTGTTTTAAGCCCATTTTAACTTATCCAGATGTCTTCTGTTTTGGTATTTGAAATTAAACTGTCTGGAGATATATGTAAGTTATGCATAAACTTCGAAGACGGATGTGTTTTTGCTGTTACTTTCAACATGTTGAATGAAATAGAAATACCGCATTCATTCTCTGCTGTCAATGTACCATGAACGTCAAAAATCCGTCTGCCGCAGTGACTTTGATTTTATTTAGCAATCTTAGGAAATTACTCCAGAAGTGCTGAAAAATGAAAATAAATTGACCGAACAAATGTAAGACTGCCTATTTTGTTCTTTATTTTAGCATACCAAAAGTAGCTAAAGCTTTGAATTTATCTTTGTTACAAGAACGGGTTTTTTATAATAATGTATACACTGAATACTTAAAAGATTTTTGAATACTTTTAAGACAATTGCAAGCGTACAATATTAAAAAAACAAGTAACTTGGAAGAGTCAAATATGGTTCTCGTGGACGCTATGCTACCAATCACGGAAATATTTTGAGTCTAATTTTATCCCAAACAATCTATAGAGTGAATAATCAATCAAAATATTTTATCTATAAGCTAAAATTATTCTTAGTACAGGACAACTATTCCCCAACCACGTGCAGGCAGTGTGAGTATTTCTGTGTTGAATTCAAGGTTTCTGGACTATCAAGAGACACCTAAACACAGCCCTTAGGTTCTATTGTACTTGGATCAATTGACGATGTGCCTGGGGACTCGTTTTGGCAGGTCAGAACTTATCTCTAAACTTTCTCTTGTTGACAAATATTGCTACTTTGAGATGGCCAGATCCTTTTGGCAACCAATTATAACCCATTATAATATAATTGATGTTTATAATTGAGTTATGTGGGAAAATCATAACTTGACACCTCATTGTAATTTTACCACGTATAATTGGTTGTCAAATGGAATGCTGTGTTTTCTGGAACGCTAAACAAACAACCATTGCTACCAGTGAAGATAAATATGCAGGCTGTAATGCGGCACTTTGCAGAGTGGTTCAGTCAAGGTGAACTAAAAGCCTTCTTCTTTTCATCTTTTTCCCCGTAGAAGAAATGCTAACAATGTCCGTTGCAATCAAGGGCGGTAAGACAAACTGGAATTTCATTCTAATGTTCAGACTTCAGAGGATGTTTCTTGGATGGTTTTCTTTGAAAACTCTTGTCAGCAGAGCTGCAGACAATGTATACTGTAGTTATTCTTAAGTCCCATGTCACTTGTCAGTAAAATGTTGATAGCTTCTTTCAGTTCCCATGGAATTTTTTGGTTCCTATGTAGCACAATTTGGGATCATAGGAGTAGAGATGGTGACTTGAACCCGGCTCAAATAACCCGGTAGAAGACTAACCCCCTTGGTCAATGGAACTTTTAGTTAACGGGCAGAATGCACATTATTCCACTTGTCAATTTGTGTTTAGATAGTGTGTATGATGATAATGGATTTTGTAAAAATTAATTTTTTGACTAGAGTAAAGAAAAACTATAAATTTACGTGCAAAAATTATTTTAATGAGAGAGTGTAGTTGAAACCAACATTTCATTTATTTTCTTTAATTATTATGACAATGTCTTTCTTTCTGGCCTTTGAAATTTTTCTCAAAATCAGGAAAATATAATAATCCGATGATAAAAAGAATGCCTAAGATTAATAACTCCCCCCCCCCTTCTCAGGTATACTGCTGAATCTACAATACCAAATGTCAAGGTTTGGAACAAACTGCTGTGAAGTACTTCACATTTGTCACTCCAAATTGACAGCAAAGACAGCAAAATAGAGAGCAGGCATAAGACTTCTGAATGGACGAGATCAATGTGAAAAAAAATACAAGGTAAGAAACCACTATCCCAGACAGAAACACGATAAAGGGAGCAGCTTCTACTTCTGGCCTATCTTTTTCCACAGATCTCCAATTCGAATACCTGAACCTTTCCTCTTTCCACTTCCATAAACATCGCCTGAATCATCAATCCCCTGTGAATCCATATCAATCGGTTTGAAGACGGTGTTGATGTGTGAATCCGTAGATCCACAACGTTCGGGTGGCTTTCTGCCATTCATCCCTACATCCCCGGCTAGGACTGATGCTGCAGCATCAGCTGCCTTTCGCCATTGCTCTGTTATTATCTGAAGCTTCTTCATTTCATTTTCTAGTTCGTCTTTCTCATTTTCAGCAGCTTCTAGTTTCTCTTTTAACTGGACAGCAGTGCTTTTACTTCTTTCCAGTTCTTGTTCAACTTGATTCAATTGGGAATTTATTTCATCTCCCTTGGATTTAACCAACGATATCTCCTGCGACTTCTCGCTTAGTTCATTTTTTAAGCTCTCATTTTCTATGCGAAATACATCCAGTTCTTTTTCTTTCTCCGCCAATTTCTCCTTTAACAACTTCACTTCTTCACTCTTCAAAGCCAACTCACATAATGATAGGTTTTCTGAGATCGGAAGAGGCTGGCAATTCAGTTGACAAACTGACAGATTTTGGTGTGAGATCACATTCATCAGCTGACGGGTTCAGTTTGGTCATCAGTTCCGTAGTTGCTTTCTTGACTGGAACTTCAAAAATATCTGTCTCCTGCTGGTTTTCAACAGATGCTTCACAAGCACTAGCATTGTCCTTCCGGCAAGCATCTATCTGCTGTTGGTTCTCGTCAGATGTTATACAACTATCATTGTTCTCCTTCTCACTAGAGTCTTGGGTTTGAACTGGAATGATATCGTTTTCTTGGATATGCAATTGCTCCAGGATAACTTGTTTTTTTGGTTTCTTCTCAACTTGCTTCTGAGTTGCATACTTTGAGACCTTACCTAAGGCTAATTGGTCCTTCAGACTTTTTAGCTCCTCCTGTGCTTGGCCGAGGTGAGACTCCAAATCAGAAATACGCATTCCTAGATTCTGTTTATTTCCAGGATCAGATTGAGCACCTCTCGGAGATTGACCATCTGCTTGTTTTCGGCTTCTCTCAGTTCTTGATCGATGGTGTAGTGGATCAGAATTAGAGCTAGATGTCCTCAGCTGAGGTGGACCTCGGGTAGATTGCTTTTGAGACATTTCGCCTACCCTGTTATGAATAAGATCCACCAATCAGGAACAGGAAGTTAAAGTTGATAGCTGAAAAACAAGATTCAGATAGTGAAACTACCTGGATCTTCGCATTTGATCAACTTAAAAGATATCTAACTGACAGAATTGTGACGTGAACTATGCAAGATCTGATCTGAAATGACAACAATAGCAGCATAAGAAAACAGATGAAAGTAGTTATGAACAGAATATTGAATCCGGGGTCTGGTGGGGGGATTTCATTCTTCACAAAAAGCATCTTGGAGACACTGCATTAACAACTTTCTTTTATATGCATGTATAACAAAAGGAAAATGGGTTGTTTATGTGCCTTTGATTCGCCTTTGATTCATGAATGAGCTTTTTACACCACTGAGTAATAGTGATAAGAGCTAGGTCTTTAGAGAAGTTAAAATATTCATGAAAATCATTCATTACAAATAGAAAAATTAGAGAGAATAAAAAGATAAAATCCCAGATATCTGCTGGAACAATAGAAAAAGAACTCCAGGTCTCTTTAATCTAATACATATTCAGAAACTAATAGATGGGCCATGTAAATCTGGGTCTTCAATCAACATTTTTTACTCTCTGAGGCTTTGATATTGGATATATATCTCGGAAGGAATGGATGATTGACTACCGACTATGTTACTTCACATGCCAAAAAGGCAAAACAGAAGATAAGTTCTTTACAAGATGATGAATACCCAAAACATTAAATCAGCTTAATTTCTACATATGAGTGTTGAATAAAACTTACGTCATGAATAGAATTTACTACTACTGCTATTCCTGAAGCTACTGTACTTGACAAGTTAACGAATGCTAAGATTGCCGGCTGAGAAATATTTATCACATTCTATACTTCAATATATACTCGTCGTTCGAACTATCATTCAAAGCTCATATAACAGCTTCATGTTTCATTAAAGAAACCTTAGTTTAGACTCTGACTAAGCTCCACATATTTGGCGTCATTAACACATATAACAAAGAAGTAAGCCCTGATCTCGGCAAGACTGGGAGCGTTTTGCACAAAACCTTTTCAACAACTGTATTTGGCTCATCACTAAAGTAAATGTGCTAGACACCTGCCATCACCCCAGGCCTTTATGGCTGGCTGATGTTGAAAAGTAAGTAGCATTACCTATACAAAAGTTTAGGAACATAATTCTATTAAATTTCACTGGTCGGAGAAGGTCTTATTGAGAAAGATTTTTATTTTTCCTCCCAATTTGTCATCAGAGATGAGTTTTTGGTCAAAACATAAAAGTTGGGCTAAAAATTTAGCAATTGACATCACAGGTAACAAATATATGCAAAACTCAAGAAGAGTTCGCTTACAGTTACCCTCTTAAAACAATATTCAATTAATTACAAAAGGCCTTAAAGAAATGATTTTTAGATCCATTCAGATTCAGAAATAATTAGATTAATTTCTAAACTGGGATTCTTTATCCATGTTCCAAAGTTTCCCTTTTTACCTGCAAAACACAGAAAACAGATACACAATATGCAAAAGCATAAACAATTGCTGCAGGCAGACCTATAAAAAAAAAGTCGAAAAATTAAAAGAAAAAATGACTGTAAAAATACATTTCTAGATCTGACAGGTAGGAAAGAAGAGAAAAGAGATACTTGATGGGGAACCCATTAATGAGGAAACAAGAATTATCAGCAAAATGTCAGAAAAACGAAACCAAAAATGATCATAAAATGGTGGCTGTAAAAATTATCTAAGAATGAAGAAATACCTGCAGAAAAATGAAAAGACAAATGCCTTCACTAAGCAATTGAAGGCATTTAAGCTTAGGCGTGTTCTTGTATTGACAGAGAAAGAGTCGACAAGTTCGAAATTTGAACTGAAGAGAGAGCGAGCGAGCCAGAGAGTTTTGAAAAGAAGAGGAAAAGACAAGTGAGAGACAAAAATCACAAGACAACATGCGTCCAGAACAAGGGCTTGTCCCGCTTAAAGCCACCTCAATTCGATCCGGGTGGGTTCAACTCGTCATACTCATTCTTATAATCTTCAAATTGTACTAAAAATAGTGTGCGTCTAAGCTGATGATTTCCCGAGATTCCTAGATGAAGGGTCACACAGCCAGCTATGCCTACGTGTGGTGGGTCGGATGTGTGCAATTTGACGCACCATGCCACCACTCAAAAAAATTTATTATGTTTTTTTTGAAAAAGCGAATTTATAAAATAATTTCCCGTGATTGGACTTTTTCTTGTAAAAATTAAAAAATTACATTTCAAAAAAAGTGAATTTATAAAATAATTTCACATGATAGCTTGGTTTATAAAACAGTTATCAAACGCACACTCGAGTTATGAGGGAGAATATGGAACTTAAAACACCTTTAAGAGCTTGGATGTCGCTCCGAAATTAGAGTCAGAGACTTTCAATTAAGTGATGTCAACTCACATGTATAAAGTGAGTTGGTATCACGTTATTAGACATTTAACTTTAAATTTAGAGTCATGTCTGTTTTTTTTAGAAAATTACGTCTTTTATAAACTACCCATTATATATAGCATTGTACCACTATATTTGGTAACTATTTTTAATTAGAGTAATTTATAAATAAATTTAAAATTCAAATTTTGTATAGGTACCGTTATGTAATGATGTCATATAAAGGTAATAATTAAAACAATGTGAAAAGTTGTATCACATCAAATATATGATTTAATAGTGTGCTGCTATGTGGTAAAAATTTAAAATTTAAATTAATTGATAAATAATGGTAGTTTTTAAATAGTAGCCTAACAAAGATATGACAGTGAAAGACATTACTTGTGAAGCATAAATGTAAATTCAACCACTCCCGTGGACCACCTTATCTTTTCCTTGCCCGACTTGTATACTTACCCATTTGTTGTCTAAAAATATATATATATATATATATATATGACACTATATATAATCATATAGCCATGTAGCATATGGCGGCCTTTGTAATTTGTTGTCCCGGAGTTTAATTGACCAAGTTGTAAAAATCAAGTAGTCTAATCGCATTCTAACTAACACTTAAACTATTGATTAAGAGTTCAATTACATTCGCCAACAATCCCCTTTTAATATCCAAAAACAAATAAATAAAAATTAATTGACCTAAGTTGGAGACATGGGATCAAACTTTTTGTCAATTTATGGATGTTTATTTCTAAACTACCAAAATATAAATAAATATCGAGTGTGTGTGTGTGTGTGTTTTTTTTTTTTTTTGAAGGGAACGATATGATTTATTACTATCAGTACTTGGTCGTCCATTTTCAACACTCGGTATAGACAGCCTAATCTTTGAGAAGGAAATAAGCTATTAAAAATTTTCAAGTACTAGATATCTAGTGTTGTTACGACACTAGATAGAGATAATATAATGCCACTAGTCGTTAATGTGATTTGGACAGTGAATGGTAATATGTTGTTGGCACACCACTGCCTAGTACTATTACAAAACCAAATATCTTGTGCTTTAAATTTCCTATTTTATATCCCCCCTCCCCGCCCCTCCCAATTACTTGGATAATCCTTGTTTGTTTCTCAGCTTCCCTAAGAGCATTCATAATATAAGAGGAAAATAGTGGGGGAAAATAAAAAGGAGAAAAATGAGGGTGGAAAAAACCTAAAAGATGGGACCCTCATTTTTGCGTTTATAGCCCCAGCATTGGATAGCTAGCTTGGTGGGGGCTGGGGTAACTCAAATTTAGGTTTTTCCCCTATGTTGGGAATGCCCTAACATGCTCACATTCTAAAACCAATCTTTGTTTCTTTGAGATCTAACTACAAGACTTTGCATTATTATATATATGATAGCCTTCAATTTTCCATTCAGTAATATAACTTATCCACAAGGTTCGTTAAGAGGATTGAGGAGTAGAAAGCTATTGATTTCTATGGAATCAGATCGAGCTATGTTATGGAGTCTGATTTGGCCCAATAGAAAAACGGGTAGAAAACAACTTTTTTACTACATATGAAAAGTATGTATACTGCATTGTTAAAAGAGTCTCTTTTCACAATTTGCGCCCTTATATGTGTGTGTGTGTGTGTATATATATATATATATATATATATATGTAATCTATTAAAAGGTTTGACAATATTAAGGGCAATGTCTATCTCCAATCTCTAGACACAATTCAATTATGACACCTTTGAAAGGTATCGTGTGAGTGCATATATGCACAGTGCACACCACATTGTTTGGACGAATTCTCACATTCATTTTCGTTGTAACTGAATCTTGAATTGATCTTGAAAAAAAACAATTAATTTGCAAATGAAGGATGATTTGTCTTTAAATATGCATTAATTGATAAATAATCTTCAACATAAATAATTATTATACATGAACTCGAATAATTGATTTCCGATCTATATTAACCGAACACTAAAGAAAACTAAAAACCATCAGAGATTTATGTAGGATTTGGTTGGTCGAATTAATCCCATTGCATGGATTTTTGCAATATATATATATATATATACTCTAAAAGAATATATCTACCAAGTGCAAAATTTTCAAAAACCTCCAGTATGTTCTGTAATAAAACTTTCCATCATATGTGGTATGTACAGAAGTATATCACGTGTATTTCATGCACACTATGTGTATTTTAAATACACTTGGCGTGTATCGATATACGTCACATAGGATGGAATCGAGGATTTGTTACAAAATCTTCAAGAAGTTTGAGAAATGGACTCTCTATTACCATTAAGGAAAAAAATGGGTAGACACAACGACGGGGGATAAATTATTCATGAATAAACTGTAGTTCTTAGAGTATTTCAGTATTTATTTATTTATTTTTGCTTCTTATGCTCATCTATATATATATATATATTAACCCCAGTTTAACTTTTCAATCACTCAAAATTGACTTAAAGCATATTTATATTTACTACAAAATAGAACGTCTATTCATAAAGTAAAGAAAATTAGCCTTTCTAACATCTCCAGTCAAAATTGACTTTCAAGCACCTATGTACACTATTTGATTTTGTGTAATCTTTTGATCAGAAATTAGTACATATTTATATAAATGATTTATTTTGATTTTTTCAATTCTTCAATCTGGTTTCCCCTCCTATCAATTCCTATATAACTACAATATCCCTGATTGAACATAGAATCCAAAGAATCGGAACGAGTAAGGTAAATTGGTGAAATATAAGAGTTGATTGATGATTATGGATATTCATAATAACTCTAAGCAGCAATTACTAGCTAGTAGTAATAATAAGTCTATAAAGAATATTAACTGTAAGTAGTAATTACTAAGCTAGCAGTAATAATAAGTATATAAAGATTTGTTCCTGCAGGAAAACCTCTATGCAACGAGGTCTGAAAAATCTTGTCTTAACAATTTCACTAATTACTCGATGAGAAGAAAGCTTTTTCAAATAATATCAAGGTAAAACAAAATTAGCATAATCATAATTATGATTCATCGATCTGATCCTGATTCTGGTTCACCAATACACCATCCTCATCCTCATAATTATTAGGTAAAGTCGTCTCCATGTTGTGATCCAATCCAACACCACGCAATATTGAATTCGAATTTTCTAAATCAATGTAAATTACGTATACAAATTTTTAATTTTAGACACACATATGTTGCACATTCGGGCACATTTTCATTTATTAAGCATTTAAAAAAATTGTATGAACATAACTAAACGAAGGTAAAAAAAATTAAAGCCAAGGGTACCTATATGCGGGAAGAAAAATGTTGGAAAACATATAGAAGCCCTTTTTTTTAATGGAATCTATAGAAACTTTTGATTGATATAGCATATGTTAGGGTGTTACCGTTCAATGGGGATGAAGATGCCATCGGAAAGCACAGACGGAGTTGTGGTAAGTATTGACAGTGTTGGTAACCGTCCGTGATTACTGATCAAGTAAGGAGCGGTAACATAGACAACATCCGTTCAGAAATTAACGACGACAGTGCCCTTTCTCGTCACTAATTTTTAATAGGTTTTCTTTTTGCTGGAAATCATCAACCGTCTATCTGTTAGTAATCAACAAATTTTCATCGGTACTAGCGCACCCGTTTTATTTCCCCTTTTAACGAATTAATTAATAACTACACAACTACATACTTCCATATTTAGAAGAGATGATTCTCAGTTTCTTTTAATTTTTTTTAGAGATGAGAGATGTGTGATTAAAATCCAGGTCTCCTTTTCGGAGACGTGAGCACCCAGTCATACGTACAGCACACAATAACAATCATAATAATAATCTACATAAATCCACGATAAACCCTAAAATCAGCAGGAAAACATCTGTGCATGCAAAAAATGATAATAATAATAATAATAATAATAATAATAATAATAATAATAATAATAATAATAATAATAATAATAAAAGCCTGAAAAATCATACCTTAATTATTGCACAAATTACTATAATTAACCAACCAATGAAAACCTACCTTACTAATCAAGGTAAAACAAAATTACCATAATCAAAACTATTATTCATCCTAGCCTGATAGATATGATCATCGTCATCCTCATTATATTTAGGTAACATCATCTCCAAGTTGTGACTCAATCCAGTAGCAGGCAATATTGAATTCGAATTTTGTATCGTCAACAACTCGCCTTTGGCTGCATTATCGGCTCTCATGCTCACATTTTTCATCAGCCCATCCAACGCCTCCATGTAGAGTTCCAGTTCTTCCAATTCAAGGCCATCGACGTCGGCGTTCCACCATAACTGGTCGACCACCTTCTCCTCATCGATCACCAACTTGCGCTTCTTCTCCTCTTCCAACTCCTTGGACACGTGAGAGTAATGCCTGTTGAATTCCGTTGTGTTGAGGAAGTCTTTGGTGCTAGCCGAGTCATGAGCAGAGCCACTTCCGTTGAGAAAGCGCTTGATTATGGAGTCGACGTTGGGGTGGCCGAAGGCGAACACGCGTTTGCCTAAAGAGTGGACAAGGATGGCGATTTCGGCGCCACTGAGTATACAGAGTTCACTTGCTTTCTTGAAAAGCCCTGCTCGACGCTTGGAGAAGGTGACTTGCCTGTTGCTCAAGTTTTCGATTTTCTTGATTTCGATCTTTTGCCGGCCTTGGCTCGTCTTCTTCGGAGCGCCATGGTTGTCCATTTTCATCATTCTAGAGAGAGGGGAATCAACCCTCCACATCTGTTTAATATATATGCAGGGTGGGCACTTAGCAAGAAAGAAAACGAATTTTTGGAAAGAAGAATATTATTTGCCAAAAATAAGTCGACGGAGTGAATCGAGGAAGATTTTGTAAAAGGAAAATTGATTCTATAAATTGTCCTTTCTAAGGAAACAATTTGCGATCGCAAGATGGTTTTTTCCATTTTTCTTCCCGTGTTCATAACAATAATATTTTAGGAGCCGTTAGGTATAGTTTATTTTTTTCATTTATAAATTCACCTACCATTAATTTGATAATTATTCAAAATCACCATACATTTTAAACTTTAATTAAATCTCCACCACTCATTTTCACTCTTTATAAATTTATTTTATAAATTGACTTTATAAGTCTAACCAAACGGACTCTTAATTTTAATAAGGTGCACTTGTCCCATTGGACAGACACAACAATTAAAAACTAACAAATAAATACATAAGGGGGATTGAAAGCTTGGCTAATCTTTAATTAAATAATTAATTAATAGATGTAGATGCCGGAAAATTACAGTGAAATGCTGGGCGCTGGATAAACGTCCGTGTTAAGGAAAAAATCTACTGCTGCCCTTTCGTAATTATTATTTATTTATTTTTCTTCTAAAATTATTATTATTATTATTAGTTAAACCATCGTGTAGAAAAACTTATGAAAATATATTATTAAATAGTTAAATATAAATCTATAATATTTACATCCCCGTACAAAATGTAAAAACACAAGTATACATGAATCAATAAACTTAATAGACTTAGTAATCGTAAAGTTTAAGATCGTTTAAAAGACAACATTCTTACATATAATCCTTAATATATATATATATACAATAATAAAAAAAAAACTAACAAATTCAAAAAAAAATGCATTAAAAAATTCAAATAACATTAAATTCACCAATACACACGGTAGAGATAGTGAATTAACGAATTATGACAGATTGGACTTATTTTTAGAACTAACATTTCAAATTTGATATTTTAACTTATAAGTAAAAAAGATTAATAAACAAAACAAATGGGCAAAATGATTAAGGTTTAATTGTTAAACTCAATAGTTACAAGTTCAAGTCTTCTTTGAGTTCTTTTACAAAAATTTTTGTTAAAAAGAAAATGACCAGTTATAGCAAAATTTATCAAATAAAAAATACGAGAAAATCGCAATACAAAAGGTACTAAGAATTGAGTAGATTAATTAATATGTAGATATAGATTATCCCCCACACAACTTTGTTATATCATTTATGTAACTTTTTAACTTTTTATGTGACATGTTTTATATTATATGTGACTTTTTAAATTTATAATAATGACTAAACTTTTATAGCTTGTTAAAAAAAAAGGCAATTTTTGTACATTTAACTTTTTTATTAAAATATAACAATTACAAAATTTTAATATGTAACTTTTTGACTAAAAAGTAATATAATGTGACGTTAATATATGTAACTTTTTAATTTTTATATGAGATTTTCTTTTCTAAATCTTTTTTATTTTGGCTTAAGAATCCCCGAGCCCCGTTTATCATTGTCCCATTCTCATTGACAAGGAATATCAACCCTACGGTTCTCTTAAAATTTTGGAAATTTGTCCAAACAACCGACCCCTGGCCGAGGAGGTGAAGGCAACACAAAGGTCAAGTCTGTCTTTGTGTCTTGTTTAAAGGCCAATTATATTCACACTATACTATTTTATAGTTACACCATATTTTAATTGAAATTGTAATCATTTATATATAGTCATTGTTAAAATTACATTCCAAATATTTTTATCTCATTTTTATTATTAACATTCCATGTATGTCAGTTTTGATGATTACTTTTCAAAAATTAGATTAGCCAACTATTAAATGAAGAAAAAATTTATCACATTTTTATTTTAGTTATTATTTTTCTTTTTTCTTATATAAAATGCGATGAGGAAGTAAATTATTTTCACCATCTTAACACACATTTTGAAAGAAAATTATTTTTAAAGATGTAATATTTGACGATGAGAACCGCAATTAAAATATTATGAACATAAATATTATAACTTAAAACACTAAAGATTTCCAATACAATTAACTTGTGGTATATTTAGTAAAAGTTTTAGTGTTATTGTTTAAATAGCACAACTCATTTTAAAACTGTCATTCAATTGAAAACCATAGCTGACATTTCTATTGTTGAAAATTAAAAGGCAAATGTATAACGTAGCCAGGCAACAAACTTCTTGCCACGCCCGGGATACGACTGGAAATGTTATAAATTATATCATAAATCATGTTAGAAGCCTAGATGCACATCACATCAATTGGCCCATATGATTGATGTGGCAAGTTTAAATACACCACCACACAGGCGTCTAGTATAATTTATAATGACAGACGTCTAATTTTATATTTCAGGGAAAGCATAACAACTCCAATGAAATGGGATGATGAGCACATGTGAAATACTCAGATCAACGCACAAGCATAATGCATTATACCCGTTGAGATTAGAAATAGAAACTGGATCCTTCAGTAATTTTTAGGCTTTAGATAATCAAAAATTTCACCCAAAACGAACACACAATTTTCCAAGAGTTGTACCACGGTGCGTATAAAATACTTCGGAGGAGACCCTATTCCAAGGACAAAAACAATTCGTAAAGCAAAAACGCAGAACAATACCCACCATCCCATCTATTACAACACTTCTTCTTTTAACTGATGATCGGCTATGGACAAATCTTTGTGCAACAAACTGGCTGAAAAAAGTGCTATAAGCAATGGATGTCTTCTTAAACAAGAGATGAAGTCATCCTTGCTGATCCTTCCATCGCCGTCCACATCAAAAAAACTGTATAGCTCAGAGATCTGCAAAATCTCAAGTCGATTATGCTTTAGATTAGCTAGAGCAGAATAAAGTAAAATAGCATATCACTGTATTTTCAGAAAAGAAAAAAATGATTTTTCTTTGATACGTCTCTATCTATCACCCACCTCATCTTCGCTCGTGTTTGGAACTACGGGTGCAACTGCATCTCTGAACTGTCAATAAAGGATCGAGAAATCATGAGTGCAGGTTAACAACTTAATGAGGTATTGGGGGCAATGAAAGAGCTGCATACTTCTTGCTTCAAAATGCAATAATTCCCATTAATGTCGCATTCCCTAAATGCTAGTTCACAGGCCTGTTTGAAGAGTGGCTGCTTCAGGATGTGAGCAGATCCAAGCAGGAACTGTTACAACATACCCAAAATGCAGTAATTAGCCTTAGGTCTCAAAGGAGTGAAAAGGTGTGACCTAATCTCATGTAGAGAGTTACCTGCTTAAATGTTATTTTACCCATCTTCTCCACATCGATGAATCCAAATATCTGCAAAATCATGAATGACAATTAAGAAATTTAATATAGATTCATTGAAATAAAATGATCAGTCTTGAAACATAAAAGGGAAATATGAACATGATACAACAGATGATAAGGACAAACTTCAAGCCAAATTCCACACAACAGAGCTGGTAAAGATATGCACTGCATGATAAGGAAATAGAGACATTTTCTATAATTTTGTTTTTAGCACTCCTACTACCGTTTTATATCTGAAACTATTAAGATTTAATGGGTGTTTTGATTATCACTACTGAAGAAAATTTTGAAGAAATTATAATGAGGAAAGAGGTAAAATTAGTAGTGGAAATAAGAGGTTTGACATGTGTGGATATAACTGAGTAGTAGTCAAATCAAGGGATAGGTGGGAATTATAATTTTTGGAAAATTTGGGTTGGATAATGAGAATCAAACACCTTATTTCTTGCTTTTCTTGTAAAAGGAGTAGTACTCTTTATTTCTTGCTTTTCTTGTAAAGCGAGAAGTACTCCTTAGTCAGGATTTCTCTTGATTATAGTTATGCATCATACTTAGATTTCATAGGGGCATGCATTGCATTGTTGAGAGAGAGATGTAATCTTCTTTCGGGAGGTAAGGTACGTAGGTCCCCACCTTTTGGTTGTAATATCTTTCTATCAATAAAACTCATCTCGGGCTTGGAATTTCGAGCCGAGAAACAATGAAAGAAGAACTACCACCAAGGTCAAAAAAGTCCTACAGATGTTCAGAGGGATACCTTTTCGGATAATGCACAAGGTTTCAGTCTTAGAACCCCGAGAAAATTGTGAAATTCAACATGCCCACTGCAAAAAAATCAAACGCGTATCAGCAGTAAGTTTTCAACAAAAAGTATGAGAAAGTACTAATATTCTATATAGAAGAAACAAAATAACACTTCCACTCCCACTGAATGGGGAAATTATCAAGGATAGTAGTGAATACTTAGCACAGCCTCAGCCCCTTCTTGCTTTCTTTTTTATACAGCCATTGCAATATAACTAAATTATTATTCCTAAACTGACTACTTTTTAAAATGTTTAGTACTTCACATTTTGACATCTAAAAACTGTTATAATATCTTAAAGAATACATTAAATAGTCTGACTGTTACTATGACTTTAAACAGTTTATTTTATCAGGTTATGTGTATTTGATACTTCACATTTTTCACGTCTAAAATTAGTCAGACTGTTATTACTTAAAAAACCATATAAATTATTAACCGATGAAGTCCAAGAAACTTTGGACGTCTCCGAAACAATAAAGCAACACATCATGCCATGTCAAATGAGCAACTTATGTGGAAGATTATGGAGGTGCAGAAAAAGAAAGGTTAAGCCTATAGAGTAGAGTAGTGAAGTACGTGAAGCAGTCCTATTAAAATGCCCTCCATCAGTAGAAAAATGAAGTCAATGGCTTAGAAATGATGACGAAATTAGTATTAACGGTAAATCTGAGGGAAGGGTTAAACTAAAGAAGTTGGTAACTAAAAGAATACATGTTATTTTGGTTTTACATAGAAGACAGGAAGTCGATGATCCATGTTTGACATGGCTTTGTTGGGTTTTCCAACTAATATAGCAAATAGATGTCTCCAGGGCCAATAACTGAATGTCCGATTTTCATTGTCTTAATTGCAAGCAATAAAGAGAAAATGACAAAAAGAGCATAAATATGAAACAATACAAACCAATACCAGAAAAATTATTGTACCATAAATAAGTACCTGGGATCTGGATTCATCAATAGAAACGTCTCCAAAAGGTCCATGGCCTCCAAAGCTTTTATATGAAATGACTGAAAAGCAAGAGGTACAATCAGAGTAATGAAACCTGGGTCAGCTACCAATAGCATAAGTCATTCTATGAAAAGTTGCATGAGACTCCAAATTATGAGACAACTTTTCTCCAAAGATTATCTAAAAATATTAGCACGGTTTCGAACACATGTTTTCTCAACAAAAGAAGGAATTATGGGAAAGAATAATCCATTCTTCAAAATGAAAAGCTTAATGTGGATAACACAAAGCCCAGGAGTCATCATGCTGGTTCATAACCCACTAAATTTTATTTACGTAACACAGCCATGAGACACTGCTTTTTGTCATTCCGGTCGTCCATTTCCTAATTGCAATCATGGTCAGGCAACAGGGAAGATATGGAAACCTAGAAACACTAAGAAGCAGAAAGTTTCATAAATAAAAGAATTTTATCTACAATACCTCGACCCGCAATACCTTACGAGTTATTGTTGAATATTCTACGTGGGATCATGTAAGAGTGTCAAACCATTGACTTCTAATTTATTTCTAGTCTCCAGTCAAATGCTAACCCACAAAAGCCTCATAAAGCAATTCTAATTCAACATGACATTTGACATTTCCCAACCTCATTCCCGCAATATATCAAATTTTCACGGTTCCAGACACTTTTTGGTAAGAAATTCATGCTTTAACTAAAACAAAGTTTCGATCAATTTCTAGGATATTAGGATCTAGGTTGCTTGGACTCTTCACCTTTGAAGAATACCCGTGTCAGACACTTGGGTATGGGATCCTTCTCGGATCCTTTATGTCATTAAAGAACCCTTTATATAATTCAAATCAAGAGAACATCCTTTGTATCCCCCAAGAATGCACATAAAACTATCACAATATGAATCTCCAAAGTTTAGGATTATAAAACGGATTCATGTATTTTTTCTAAAATTTGGACCCATTTAAGCCTTGTCCCCGTATCCTAAATTTTTAACAATGAAGGATGTGACACTTGAATACGTACCTGTATCCCACACCCAAGTCCAAGCATCATAGATTAGGATTAATTCCACTGGCCCAAAGATGTTAAAGTAAGAAGATCCATGCCCATTTTCAACAACCCATCATTGTTTTGGAAGTGAGATTCATGGCCCCCCCCCCACCCCCCACCCCCCAAAAAAAAAATAAACAAAATAAAATAAAAATAATAAAAAACTAAACCCCAAAAAAGGAAAGAGAGAGAAAAAAAATAGTAGTAGTTGGGTTGGGATGTTTGGGGAAGAGAGAGAGGGGGGGGTTAGGGATCAGAACTTCCAGTTATGCGTGTTGTAGCCTTGTAGAGCAATTGCTTACATAAAAAAGACAACCAACCCCCTCATTCAAACTCCGGAAGTAGTAAAATAAAATGAATACATTGTGTGAAAGGAATGATACTGGGGAGTAAGAGCCCTGCATCTGAAAAAATTGTGGTGGGATCTGAACCTCAGCCCATCCCCTTGAACAAATTTTCATTTTGCCTTTAAA
>CAVNYN010287910.1:0-10765 GCA_963692815.1 Nyctanthes arbor-tristis | reverse complement strand
AAAAAGGAAAAGTTTTGTTGACATTGACCCTTTTAATTGAAAGCAACCTGTAAGGCTTGATTCATAATTTTGTCTAGCTCGTCTTTTACATATATATATATATATATTCGGTTAAATAAGACTTTTTAAACTACTAACTTAGTTGCTTCGTGGGGGAAAATTTACCGTCTCACAAAAATACCAGTTACTCTGCCAACAACCACAAAAGAAGAAGAAGAAGAAGCTAGAGATGGAATCAATGATTACATTCGATCTCTAAATTCTACTTTAAATTAGAATAATCATCCGTTATTAAGAAGTATCAAGAAAAATGTACAAACTATTTTACCGACTAGAAAAAGAATAAATATAAAGTGGTTGTATATTAAAAATTTCCCATTTTTGTATATAATATAATAATTGACCACTTGGCTAAGTATCTAAAAGGCTAGAGATATATCCACATTAATTAATAACAATACATCAATAGATTTTAGAGACAATAAAATGAAACAAGGTGCGTTAAGCTCCGTCTCTAGCGTCATTCCCCTACCATGAACCGATAACAAGCTACCAAGGCTGGACCTTGGAAGCATTAATATTCTTCAGAATTTCATTATGCCTTCTGTCAGAGTGAAGTAGAAAAGTGAACGTCTTAAGTGAATTTAGGAATATAAATATACCCTTTCATTTACTTAATATAATTTACTTTAGTTATATTTTTTTGTTCATTATAATGGATAACTAGATTTTCACCCATGCATTGCACGGAAAGAAACCAAACCAAGTTATATCTAACATTAGTATGAAATGTTAAGTAATATATGATTCACTATATTGAGCTCTAATGTTTTGATTATATTATTATTGCTAACTAATAATTATTATGTGTTTACTCAATATTGAATAGAATATTATTAAGTCACATTAGTAGGGATTGCAAAAAAATACCCACAGGTACCCGATCCTATTAAGACGGAGAATACCCGACTAAACAGGTAATTAGGTCTAAGATGAGATAAAAATAATCAACCAGATTTGAGAATCGAACGAGGAAGATCATCACAATTCTTGCTCATACCTAACTTGTTTAACTGTTTCTAGTCAAAAATAAAAATACTTACTAAAGATTCTAATGGTTTGAAAAGTATTTTAAAAAAGATAATAAAATTCATCGATAAAGATTAATAATTTCAATTGCAATTTTAACTTAGTGTTTATAATACTATTTATTAAAAAAAATATAAATGAATAAATATATGTAGATTGGCCAACAAATGGGTAAATATGAATTACCCTTACTAGTCCGTCCCCGACTCGTTGCCGATTTAAGTGGGGATGAGAGATAATACTCGTTGGATTTATGCATGACCTTTTTCTAAGTAGCTTAATATAGGCATACATCCTCAATTCTTTTAACTAAATAACTTTCTATGCCCAGAGTCACATTTCCAACGGTCTTAAACTATCATATTTGATCGTTTATGTGTAAGTAAAGAAAAATAATATAAGTGCTACCCGTAACATGATATCTTTTATTAATGAAAATAAAAAATAGAATAAAAAAATCTAAGGAAAATATTGAAGAAAATATGCTAAAACCGAAACCAATTCGAAAAACAATCTGACGATGTGAGATAAAAACAAATATGGTTCATAACAAACATTTTTTCCAGTAATAATCCATTAAAAGTTTGAACTTTTTAGAAACTCAAAATTGATAAGCTAAAGCCCTATTATACTCAACCTTTCTCCAAATCGATCTAATATAGTCATGCATTCTCAATTCTTTTTACTAAATAACTAATGTGAGATTTCTTTTCTCTGTCCAAAGGTTCATTTTCAATGGCTCTTAAAAAGGAAATAAAATTTCAACCTTCTTTTAATGGTAAAGGTTAAAAAAAAACTATAAAATCAAGTAGATCGTTTTCCACATTATTTCAAGTAAAAATTAACTTATTTCAATTATTTAATTAAAACTGGTCTGATGATCTTGAACCGTCAGCTTTTCTAGTTCGATGACAGATCTAATTTTCTGAATATTTACAAATACTGGAGTTAATCTAGAAAACAATCGGATAGTGTGAGATAAAAATGGATACGTTTCACAATAAATTTTTTTCAATAATGATCTATTAAAATTTCAAACTTTTTGGAAACTCATGGCCCATAACCTAAGGCCTTATTATGCATAATCATTCTCTAATTATGCATAACCCTTCTTCAAGTAGCTTAATAAAAGCAAACATATTCAATTCTTTTCAATAAATCACTAATGTGAGATTCTCTTTCTATGCCAAAAGTCATATTTTCAATAACTCATAAAAAATGAATAAAATTTCAATCTATTTTTAAACAGTAAAAATAAAAAAATTATAAAATCAAATGTTCTTTTTTCACATTATTTTAGGTAAAAATTAATTCATTTCAATTATATAATTAAAATCAGTTCGATAACTTTGAACCGTTTATCTTTTTCGGTTCGATGACCGGTCCGAATTTTGAACATTTGTGAATATTGGAATCAATTTGAAAAACAATCTTATGATTTGAGATAAGGACGGATACGCTTCATCGGTTCACAATAAACATTTTTTAATTAATGGTCCATTAAAATTTTAAACTTTTTGAAAATTCAAGGCACATAAGTTAATACCATATTATGCATAACCATTTTCTAATTGGCTTAATATCAGCCTACATCCTCAATTCTGTTCACTAAATAACCAATGTGAGATTCTCTTTCTATATCCAAAGTCATATTTCCAATGGCTCTTAAAATAGGAATAAAATTTCAACTTTATTTTAAGTAAAATTTAATTTTGTTTTTAATTGTTTTAATTAAAATCGGTTCGATCACTTTGAAATGTTAGCTTTTTTAATTCGATAACAGGTCCAATTTCTAAACATAGGTGAATATTGAAACCAATCTGAAAGTAATCTGACAGTGCGAGATAAATTGAAAGCACAATTTAAGAAAATGATCGAAAATAAAACTACTCAAAATAAGAAGTAGAAAGTTTAAATGCAGAGTGAGATAGATTTGTTAAAATTCTTAGATATAATGAGTTCTATTAGTGGGGGAAGGAAAATGTGGATAAAGAAAGAGAGATATTTTTGAATACAATGAAATATGACTTGGTGATTGAGATTAAAAATTGGAAAATATAGTAAATCAAACATATCTATTAATAATATAAAAAAATAAACGAAAGATAAAAAAAAGAATTTATAAATTGGTAATAAATTAAAAAGATAAATAAAATTAAAAAAGTAAAATGGAAATGAATGGCTAAGATTATGAGACAAAATCAATGGCCAAGATCAGAGATAGCAATTTAGCAAGTGTTTTTGGGCAAGAAAAAGTGAAAGGTAAACTATCATCTTTTAAGTATATATGTATATGTGTGTGTGTGTGTGTGTAGATATCTATATATATCTTAAAGTGGGATAGTCTATTTAGAGTTTTGAGTAGGAAAATTTCATTTGCCAAATCTGGAACTTATGTTTTTGTTTTTTTTTTTTTTAGTTTGTGTTTCTTGAGCAGCAGAAAATTGCATGCAAAGTATTGGGGCCAACTGGATATTGATTGGTACCTTACAGCCATTTTTCATTTCCAAGGCAATTCAACTAATGACTATTAATTCCTTCAAAAAAAGAAACCTAATGACTATTAATGGCTGAGAGGCCGTCGTTCCTCCTTTTTTTTTTTTAAGTTTTTTTATTCATTTTCTTTTATTATTTTATTTTTTATTTTCTGAAAGAATTTTTTTTTTAAATTTATTATTACTTTTGTTCCACCAAAATTTATGATTAACTTCTTTTTTGAATTTAGAATTATTTTTTGAAAACAATGTTTTCTATCTTTGTATTTTATGCTTTGAAAACTAAGGAAAATATCCTTTATTAATTAATCCTTAACCTAATTTGTATTCAACATATAGTCAATATGTTTTAAAAGCAGCGTTGAATGATTCATATTTTAAATAAATTGGTATATTCATATATATCATGAATACATGATGCCATCCTCACAATGTAGTGCGTCATAAATAAGTTGTATTTGTTAATTATTTTTTTGCATTAATACTTATATTTATTGATTTTTCAATAAAATGCTATTTTTTTCCAACGAATCATTACTCCCCCGTCTCATAAAAATGGTCTCAGTTTTATTTTTTTTATCTCAAGCTATTGTCCACTTTAGTTAGATAGTTTTTCAATTTTCTTATGTGCCTCTATTTAATATGCATTGATATTAATAAATAAGAACTAATAAAGTTGAATAACAATTAAATGAAAGATATATTAGAAAAAATGTACATAAATTCTACTTTTCTAAGAATATTAATTGGGCTTTCTTAAATTATGTGAAAAATGATATGTGACTATTTTTTTACGGGACGGAGGGAGCATTATTTACGCTTTAGAAAAAGTTATGGTTATTCTTTTTTGTATTTACAAATTTTTTATTGGAAACTAATGAAAACGTGATTAAGTTTTTTATTTTTGTATTTTATTTCTTGGAAACTAAACGAATATACACGCTATTAATTAGTTCCCGACCAATTTCTATTTAGCTTAATTGTGATTAATCGGTTCTACAAATAACATTTAACGGTGCATGTAAAAAAAAGTTAGCATATTAATTAAATTTGTCGTAAATCAAGTTGTATTTTATTAATTATTTTTTAATTGAGAAAATAAGTTGACATATTAATTATTTCTTTATTACCTTTTTAGAGTTGTGGTTTAAAAAAAATAGTGAATTCATAAACGTTAAATAAGTTCATCAAGCAACATTAACTGTTGGCAACTTTATAGAGTTTTCACTCTGTATTTTTTATTTTCTTACAAATTATAATTACTTTTGCTTAAGAAACTATATAATGATCTATTTTGTCAATTTAGAAAAAGTTTTTTTAATTAGAAACTAATGACATTGCATGTAACATCCCGTAAAAATCTAACAATAAATTAAGTAATATGATAATCACTTTGACAACTGTAGGAGTAAATACTTGAAGTTTTCATCATTTATATGCTAAGATTGAAAGTTTTTACTCAAATAAATGAATAAAGATTAGCAAAATTATTCCCTGAATACATGTGGCTCTAATTTGTCAAAAGTAGGAAACACTTGTTATTTTTAAATTGCCAAGGTTAATACATGTGCCAGTTTGTAAGTTTATCAAGACACTTGTCACCCTCACAAATTGAAATGTGCTAGTTTTGTAAATTATTAAGACACTTGTCACCCTCACAAATTGAAATGTGTAAATTATTAAGACACTTGGCATCCTCACAAGTTGAAATGTGTTAGTTTTATAAGCTTATCAAGACACTTGGCACTTTTGATATTTGTGGATTCCAATTAATATTTAATAACAATTAATTCAAAACATCTATAAAAGGGGCCAAAACACCAAAAAAAAAAAAATGGTCCAAAAATTAACAAGGCCATAAAACACCAAATAAAACTTCCCAAAACACTCTATTTGCATTCAAAATAAAGCCCTTTCCATATGCATATAAAACCCCCACTTAAATAAGACACTTTGCTTGTGAGATATCAAAATTTTAAAGGCATCTTCCATAAAAAATTGTTCAAAGATTCTTTGTGGCAAAAAGGTGAGTAACCGGTATTCTGATTCCCTTTCTCTTGTGCATGAAGTTTTCATAAGATATGCATGGATTTTTAATGCATTATTATAGAAAGAAAAATGGTTTGTTGCAATTGTATCATTAGTTAACACCCTACCCATTTTAAATTATTTTGTGGAATATGACCTTACTATGTGGTCTTGGTCATTTTGGCTATGTGGTATTCTTTGTGGTATTATGGTCGTGCTATGTGGTCTTGGCTATTTTGAATTGATATTGAATTATGTGCGCACCATGGATAGTAGTTAACTAATGATTGGGCCCTTTCGTGTATTCAAAGGCTTTGTGACGTTCCATGGTTTTCTTTAAAAATGTATTTCTTAAACGAAAGGTGAATCAAAATATTTTGTTACTCATTGAGTACGTTGTACTCGCTATCCTATTTTCTACCGTTTTATAGATAGTGGAAGCAAGATATTAACCAAGCAAGCCACGGACCGGAGCATACTCGCGGATGAAAGTGGATTTTGCATGTAGAAGGAGACACATCTTTGGAGTCATAAGATATATTTTGACTATAAATGTACCTAAGAAGTAAGAACTATACTTGAATCTAGTACTTTTTGTATCGATAAGTATGTCAACGGAAAAATGTTTGCTTTGCTAAGTTAATAAATGAAATACTTATTATTATAATCCGTTGTGCTATTTGATCTTTTAAAAATCTAAATGAAGTTGTGCAAAGCATTTGTTTTGTAAGTCCCGTTCCCACAATTTGCATAAACAAAAGAAATTAGAACTCAAAAGCTTCCACTCTTAAATATAAACAATAATAATAAAGTAGTAAAAGTGGGGGCGTGACATTACATTTTTTTTTTCCTTTTAGCGAAAAAAATGCATCCTTATTTCTTTATTTGTTTTTAACGTGTGGATAATAAATAAAATTTGACTAATTCTTGCTCACCAACTTTCAGATTTTTGGTGTTAAAAAAAAAAATTTAACTATGAATTCATTAACATTAAATAACTTCATTAGATAATATAAAGGACTGGCTGTTTTGTGCTTTATTATGGACTTTTCTTTTTTTTTTTCTCCTCATTTTTTAAGATTATAATTGTTTATCTTTAGAAAGAACTATAGTTAACTTAAAAAATAATAATTGTTTATTTTACTACTTTAAAAAATTTTTAATTGAAAACTAATGACATTATGTTTTTTATTTTTCCGTAAAAATGTGCCCTTATTTGTTTATAATATATATATATATATTGCATGCACAAAATAACAAAAAATTGAATAATTGTATCATAATATGTTACGCTACATTTACCATGGTTCATATTTATAATGATTTGAATGATATTCATTGTTATAAAATAAATTTTGCATATTATGATTTTCGTGCATCGCCTAAGTGATTTAAAAATATATGATGATTTCTGTAAAATATATTTGGCATATTATCTTTTTTTCTTCCGCACCACCAGAGATTTAGAGAATCTCTAAGACACTCTTTAATTCCAACATACTCTCTACTTTAGAGAGTAAATGTCTAAAAATATGCTCCAACAAATTCGTTAAATTAACTTTTAGAAATAGAGAGTGCGATTTGATACTTTAACTTTTATTAACTTATGATAATGATGCAATGGGATGGGGACAGGACGGGAAAAATCCCCCTAACCTACCCCATTTTACAAATTTCTTTTCTTTCTTTCTTTTTTTCCCCCATCAACAGGACATGTGTTAGTTTAAGCTCTGAATGTTTGAGATTACTCATAAAAGGTTATGGGCTTGATTCATGGCGATGCAAATTACTTTTGGTTTTTTAAATTAAATAATAATAAATTATTTTTAATAAAAAGGGTTTCGGGGCGGGGCGGGGCGGGACAAGCAAAACCGTCTCGGCCAACCAGCCAGGCATTCGGGTACGACCGGACTCCTCATCTGCGCTCATTCTTAACGAGGTAGGTCCCCACAGGGTTTGGGTTTTCTAGTATACTTTACAATCTCTATGCAAGTGTCTAGAATTGATAAATAAGGTGTTTCAGAAAAAATTACTTCTTCTGAATTCATCGTATTTATGGAATAATTGTAAGGTTATGAAGTCAACTAAGAACATAAGACTTCAAAATAGTGGGTTGAGCGAATAGTCAGGTGAGTTGAAAGCTTTCTCAGAATAGGTTATGAGCATAGGTGATGGAACTGCTTGTGGACAAAATGATGGACATGCCACTATTGAAGTTCCTGGTGATCTCTTAGTGCATTATACAGATGATCCTATCACTGCAATTGTGAAAAGCACTTACCCTGCATTTTCATGTCATGACAATGATGCAAGTTACCTACAAGGTAGAGCAATTATAGCACCAACATTAGATGTGGTTGAATCTTTTAATAATTACATGTTGTCACATAATGCGAATATCATATTTAAGCTTTGACTCGTGGTGATTTCTTAGATAGTATACATACATTTGAGTTCTTAAACAGTATTAGGTGTTTAGGAATTCCAAATCATGAGTTAAAATTAAAGATTAGAACGCCAATAATGTTATTGAAAAATATAGATCATTCTCTTAGGCTGTGCAATTAGACTAGTTTGGTAGATCGGAAGATTGGAGAAACATGTATTGGAGGCAAAGATTCTTCCATGTGCTCATGCCAGCCACAAGGTGTTGATCCCGATGATGACATTAGCACCCTTTGACACTAGGTTGCCCTTTAAATTTCAGGGGAGGCAGTTTCGCATTATTGTTTCATACGCAATGACTATAAACAAAAGTCAAGGCCAATCACTTACCAATGTTGGACTTCTTTTGAAAAACCAACGTTTACTCACGATCAATTTTATGTTGCATTCTCCAGAGTTACAAGATCGGAAAGAACTAAAGATTGTGATTTGTGGTGATGGCTTTGCTGAGAGAAAGTTCCCAACCAATGTAGTTTTCAAAGAGGTTTTTCGAAATTTAGGGTGAATTAGATTTACATTTGACATTAAAATGTAAATTTTTATTAACTGTGACATCAATATCATCGATTAAAACTTCTTTTACATATTCATCAAGTATATTCATTCTAATTTATGATATTAATTTATCATCCCTCAACAAATTTCATCATAGTATCAATGGTTAGAAAATATATAATTTATGATTATATCATTTTTAGAGAAAAATAGCCTTTTTTTGGTCCCGTGCAACGCATGGGTAATATACTAGTATAGATATAGATTGCCACATTTTAGTCTTGCATAATAGTCATTAGAAAGATTTAAACGGTCAGAACATTAAAAATATGTTATTTCCTTTATAGAATATTAAAAGATCTATATGATTGTCAATACTTGTGTGATCTAATGCCATCCTAGTTAATTACCACACCATTGATCAATGATTCGGTTCTCCACCCCTTCAATCCCTTTGTAATGTCACAGAGAGAGAGAGAGAGAGAGAGAGAGAGAGAGAGAGAGAGAATCTATATGATTGTTCATGCTTTCATTAAAACGATTCTATATTAAAAAGATAAAATCACATCTTATCTGTGCTGGAAGCTTGACACATTTAATTTTTTTCCTTAAAAGTGACTTATATTTCTATATACTACCTCCGTTCTAAAAAGAAGGTCCATATTTCTTTTTTCATCCGTCTCAAAATATAGTCCAGTTTCCTTTTTAAAACGTAGTTGAAATATTATTTCTCTTATATGTCCTTCTTTAATGTGTATGGTTATCAAAAAAATAGAATTATTAAAGTAAAATAATTAATAAATCAAAGGGTATAATAGATAAATTATGTTAAAATTTACTTTTCCAATACTATTAAATAAATTTTTCTTAATCTATGTGAAAGAAGAAAATGTGCCCATCTTTTTGGAACGGAGGTAGTATAATATTTGGTCCCACAAAATGGAGCACAAATACACTATTTAAAAAATAAAAAATAAAATAGTGTATTTTTTATTTTAAAGTAGAAAAATAATAATAATTTTTTCTATTGAAAAATAATAATAATAATAATAATAATAATTTTTTAAAAATAAGAGATATAGAACTGTTAGACCTTAGACAATAGCTTTGCTGGTTCTATTTTTCACTTACTCGCCGCCCTTCTTCATGGTAATTCTGAAGCCAACAAAATGACATGATTAAACATTATTTGATCTTGTTATTTAACACAATTTTCACCTGATGTGGACAATATATAATAATAATGATGATTGATAATCGCCTAACGCCAGTCTTCATTAGACATTGGAAATTACGCTTTAACAAAGCACGAGGCTAGCACACAATTTTATTAAGAATTTTCTCGCTTTTAAGACCAATAATTGTCGTTATTTATGTGTCACATTATTAGCACAATTAAATAAAAAATAGACACTCTTCCGATCTCTAATTGACACTTGAAAAAAGTTGAATGAAGAGTAACTTAAATCTGTGTGATGTGTATACTGCTCTCTTTCAAATCTTTAACATATAGGAATGGCAAGGGGTGGGTTCAGGGCGGATATGCCTTTCCCTACCCCTGTCAGATTAAGGAAACCCCCGCCCTGCACCCGATTCAAGTACGGAGCAGAGGAGGTTCGGGGCGGGTATAAGAAAAATACTCGTTACCCATCCTATTAAGAAAATCTTTAAAAAAATTTTTAAAAAGTTGAAAACTACATGATTAAACTATCCAAATTATCATACACCAAGCCAAAATGGATTTGTCTTGAATTAGTTTTTGTCATTTTAAGGAAACTTAAATTTTGAATTAGTATAAAATTTGCTAAAAATTTAACAAAAAGAAAGTTGAGTAAAGCGGTTAAAAGAGCAGTCTTTCTATGGAAATTGATCAGCTCCATTTTTGCCTTAGAAAATTTCCCATTAGAGTCACTTTTGCCTTCTTTTCCTTGAGGCAATCAAGTGCTGCAATACAAATAAAGAATATCTTGCTTATTCTCGAATTAAACAACATTCCAAAATGTTAATTTATTAAGAAATCTTCCATTATATATTATCTCAATGAAACTGGCTAAAGAGACAAAATCATGTTACAATTACAATAATATGGAAACAAATATCAATCGTCTTATGCTACCACGTGGGATAATCAATTGTAAGGATCAGTATGATATTAGTGCTACCGTCCGGGATATTCAAATTGTAACGATTGGACGAAACATCTAGTCTTGAAA
>CAVNYN010287909.1:0-41704 GCA_963692815.1 Nyctanthes arbor-tristis | reverse complement strand
TCTCCAACGTTCTGGCCTTGTCCAGTCCCTTCCGGTCAGCCCCGGAACCTTCTAGAATGCCGACCCGTCTCAACGCGTCCCGCACCATTCTAGAGGCTTCTAGCAACGCTCGGCCCCGGATCCTTCCAGAACGCACTCCCTCTAGCATGTCCTTGAACCTTCCGGATCCTTCCGCGTCCTTCCGGGTCTGCCGTCCTCTCGGCCGTCCCTCACGGCCCTACCCGCATGTCCCCTGCCGTGCGGCACCGGTCCTCCCGGTCTTCGCTCGGCCATGCCCGCGTGCCTTCACCCATGCCGTCCCGCACCCCGTGTGCGCCTCGGTCATGTCCGCGTGCTGCCGTTCAGCTGGCCGACCCTCTCGGCCATGCGCGCACGTTGCCCCTCGTGCGCGTCTTCTACGTCGGCGCCCTCTTCGGCCTTGCCCGTGTGCTCCCATCTCGGCCCTCTCTTGCACCCCTCGTGCGCCTCGGCCTCGCCCACGAGCAGCCTCGCCCGACGTGTCACAAGCGGGGCGTGACATAAGGCAGCCCCACCACACACTTATCTTTGAAGACAATTCCACCGCCTTGACTTTATCATTTGCTGATTCCTTTTGTTGATTTTCTTTTTCTTTTTCATTTATTTTACTTTATTTATTACTCTTAATTCTCTTTAGTTATTTAATAGTTAGTCCTCTACTCTAAGTTAGCATCTAACTCTAAACTAACTATCTAACTTAAAAATCTAACTAACTATTTACCTTGCCACGATTAATGCCAGTGGAAATAAATAAGTCATTCGAGACGTCACAATGACCATTCATGAGTCCTCAACTCCTATTCGTATTAGATTAGACGGTACTAATTATCATGTTTGGTTGAAGACTGTGGAGTTGTACATTACTAGAATGGAGAAAAGGAGTATATTATTGGACGAAAAATTGTCCCTGCTGAGAATGATCCAGGTTTTCATAAATGGAAAGCCAAGGATGCGATGGTGAGGTCTTGGCTTATCAATTCTATGACTGATAGTTTGGCTTCACACTTTGTCTACTATGAAACAACAAGGGAGGTTTGGGATGCTCTGAAGCGAAGTTACCTTGATGCCACAGACACATCAAAGGTTTATGAACTAATGAAGAAGTTGTTCTAACTACGTCAATGAGGAAGACCATCGGTTGATTACTATAATAAAATGAACTCCGTTCTCATGGAGCTTGATTATCGGAGGCCTAATGATATAGAATGTGCCAAAGATATGGAGAAATTTAAAAACGTACAGATGAAGAAGGGGTATACATTTTTCTAGCAGGACTTGATCATAATTTGCATCAAATGAGTGGCAGAATCTTGGCTACTTCACCCCTCCCGAGTTTTGAGGAAGTTTTCTCTACGGTACACCATGAGGAACAAAGACAACTAGTAATGGGAGCTAAAAATCATTTGGAGCCATCAACCTTAGTTGTCCACAAGACTAGCTCCCAATCCACTCGCTCTAAGTCTACTTATGTGTCCACATTTTGTCAAGATGTTGGACATAAAGTTGAGGAATGTTAGAAGAAGAATGAGTATCCAGAGTGGTTCAAACTTAAGCACCCTGAGAAAAGGAACAAAAAACACACCAAGGCTGCCCTTGCTTATTCTTCTTCATCTCAGGACAACCCTACTGACTCTTCTCCATCATTTGCATCCTATATAGCTCAGGTATCACCGATTGAAGGTATTTCTAGAGTGGCATTAACCTCTACTACATCTGACACTTGGGTGATTGATTCTGGAGCTACTGATCACTTCACTTGTACTTCATCATTATTTAATTATCTCACAATTGCTCATGTTCAATCTATTCACATTGCAAATGGAGCATCTGTGAATGATGTAGGAGCTAGGAATATCTCTTTCTCACTTAACCTCTTATTATCCTTTATTTTATATACCTCATCTCTCTCTAATAACCTTCTATCTATCAGCAAAACCACATACTATCTTGATTGTTATGTAACCTTTACACCTTTTGATTATGTTTCTTGGGACAATCAAACGAAGATGACGATTGGCACTACTAGAAAAAGAAAGGGTCTTTATTTTTTCTAACGGGACACAAAGTTGCAAATAGTAAATCTACAACTAGAGATAGTAAATCTAAAGGAAATAGAATCAGTTATTTAGCCTAAATGTTATTTGGGTAGCTAGAGACTTGTACGATTTAGCAGCTCTCATTTTCTTTTGCTTAATAGGGGCATGAGTTGATAGAATCTGGACAATGTAATCTAGGTTTACTTGCAACATATAATCCACAAGCATATGAGCTAGTTTCTCATCTCCGTCAAAATAGCTACACATAATGTACATGTCCTCTTTTTCTTTCCTCTCTTTTATAGTAAATTGTTTGTAATAATCCAATAATGGCAAAACGTTTATGTTGTAGGTGCACGACAATGAAAGTGTTACGAAATCACTATTTTTGTGATTCAAGCAAAAGGTTGAACTTTCAAAAAGATTATAGTGAGCATTTGCACTTGGCAGAAGAACATGCTCTCTGGACATATGTTGAAAATCTTCCTATTTTATTGGGAATGACGTGGCACCAAATGATTCCTCACCTAGCTGGAGAGTTACAACAATACACGTATAATTCAGTCATTAGCCTATTAAGAGCGATAAGGAATAAATCCAACCATCGTCAAAAGTTGTCATGCGCACTCATGGCTTGGTTTGCATATGAAGGTGGCGTGAATCTCGAGCCATATTTTAGGGACCGATCTCCCAAACCTTGTTATTGAACTCTATAAGTTTGTGAAATCGTATTTACAGGGCAATATGTTCTTTGCTAATTATTTCCCATAGTAATGGCAACCGATGAATGCCTTTTATAGGCTATGGAGTTCAAATACCTAAGGCAGGGCATGTCGAAAATGTTATTTCAATTTTGAAATGGATAGATGTGATGTGGATATGTTACTGATATGTTATTGCAAGGGAGCAGTAAAGAGACATTATCTTTGTGTAATTTGTTGTCATTATATATTTGTTAATTTTGCTTTTATGGGATTTTCTTAGATATATATTCATCACAACTACACGAGAGAGAGAGAGAGAGACATGAAAAATATGTTCTTTAGTACCATTCACAGATTGTGCACATTTTACTTACAAAGTATCTAGCAAGTAGTTGGTAGAATAAGAAACAACATCCCAGCACCGTACTTTCCCACTCCACTGTGAATAGCAAAATCAATATTTAGTGTGACATCACTCTTCCAACTTATAGTCAAAAAATACGAATTTATTATTATAAACCTTTTTGGTTGCACCTATGAACATTTTTTTATTTAGTTACAGTACTAACCGTCTTCAATAGAACAACTGCATCATATGAGTCGTGTAAGTAAATCTCTTTGTCTTATCTAAATTAATGTCATTTATCGTATATTCTAATTTTTGCATTCCTCTCTCAAGTTTAACACAAACCAATAAACATCCACAAATCCGCACGCCAAATAAGTGAAAGATATACAAAATAACGATAAATAATTAACTAGAAACTAATTTTTAAGCGTTGAATCAACAAGCAAACAACTAGGGTTCAAAATAAAGCTACATTGCTCAACCCAAGAAAAAGAATTAGTTACTCATAATAGATCAAATTCATAGAGAAAAATGGAGCAAAGTTGGAATTCATGATCAGGTTTATCGAGAAAAGGAATGAGAACAAAGAGTGTTGTACCAATCTTTTTCAATCTTGAACTTGAACTCAAAAATCCCGAACTATCTCTTTGATGTGGGATACACATTATATCAATGTAATCTAGTCTAGACCAATTTATGAAAGTCTTACAAGCCCTAAAAGGAGGTTAAAAATTGTGAAAGAAACCTACCAAAATAAGAATTTGACATAAAAAAGGAAAATACAAAATTTATACTGATATAACTATACAGCCGTAAGGGGTGGCTCCTGGGGCCGCATAGTGTAATTTTTTCACTCACCCCAATAGAACCATTCACCCGCAACAGACTACCCTATGCCCATATAGTTTTAACTCCTTGTGGTCGCAAGCCTTCTTTCTCGCGCCCGCATAGTGCATTTTTTCATTTTCTGGTCTCTAAAGGGGGTTTCTTCTTGGGGCTGCATGGTGTAAACGCTGAATTTTGACACTCTGATCTCCTCTTATATGGCTGCAAAAAGCTATGCTTACAATTGCATGGTTATATAAACTTTGTTTCCACCTTGTTTTGGTCCTCCAAATTCTTCCTTGTTCTCTTTTGGTCCCCGATCTTCCAGATTCTTGTCACATCGGTCTAAACTTCTTAAAATCATTGCAAACGTGGCCCGAACTCTATGCAACTCGATCATATGCACTCCTTTGTAACCTAAAAATTTACGAACCAACACATAAATACGCACTTTTAACTAAAAATTAATGCATTTAAATACAAATTAGAGTATATAACTAATGTAAACTTTACGCTTATCACTCACCCCCACCTCCATCAAATTTCCTTTTCAAATTGAAATACCTATAGTCTAATGACTAAAATGGTAGAAGTGTCATTTTATAGCCTACCATTTCTCTAGTCAATCACCATCATACGCCGGATGTCCTTCTAGTGGAGGCCAGGCTTATGTTTTTGGAACTTTAAAGCACTGACCCACTATAATTAGTAGTCAAATAAAGCTTTGAGCAGATCGGAAGTGAGAGTCATGCTCTACTTCCCCAAATTCGACCACGAACAGCCAATTTACAACATTTCAGGGACGTGGGGCGTATCAAGAATGTGCAATCTTGATGTAAAGATACCATTTTTAGGTAAACTTGTAGTTTCTTCCTTGCTTGGTTCTTTTCCCCAATAATTAAACAGAATTATATACACGCTCTTAATAGGATTATTATCATCAAGCAGGTGATGTGCAGCGTACTTGATTTCAATAAGACTTGCCAATAAAGCTTTCCTTCATAAGTCTCTCCATTTTTCTCAGTGACATGAAAAAACTGAGGTTAAAGTCACAAAGTTGCTACTTGATGGTGCATATCTAGAACTGATAAAAATTTATGATGGATTGAAAATGTTAATTATATTGGTTTTATTAAGTGATGAAAGGCTTGCGGAACAATTGATAGAAAAATTTGTTACCTAATGGAAATATGAGGTTTCCATGATATTGATTTTTTGGTTGGACAGAGGAGCTTGTAAATTTTGACGAGATATGTATTTTTGGAGGTAACTGATGGGATATATCTTGGTGATACTGGTCGTATTTTGTTTTTAACTTACTGTCTTTTGAAGCACAAGAATAGCACTTCTTTTGCAGGAAAGCATAGACCTGAGGAGGTCATCGTCAGTGTTGCCGCAGTATTTAATGGTGATGGCAAAAAATTTTGTGGATTACCTTCTCCTGCATACTAGGTTTAATTCATGTAATTAAATTTCTTCGAGCAACGGCGACAATGATGTAGCAGATACCAGCACATTCAAGGTTCGATAAATTTTAATGGCGATATTCAGAACTTAGCTATCGGGTAGGCATTTTGATGTCATAGAACTCTTAGAAAGGGTCACTTCAAATAGTGCGTCTCTATAAACTTCAGATAGTGCGTCAACTAAAACATTATACTGATTTGCATAAAGCAATCGACCTTCATCTTGCAGCAGAGTGAATTGCACATCAACTTGCCAGGAAACACCACGAAATAGTTTGCAGCAACTGAATATCTCCATTGTTCTCAACACCAATGATGTGTTGAACTCCTTTCATTATATGCTCCAAATGCCCCCCCACCAACCAGCTCAACTTTTAACAAATTGTTAGGTTTTGTTGCTAAAACGAAGAATTTTCAAGATTCAATTTTTATGTACAAAAGTTAGGATGGTCGTAGCTGATTTATTGCCTAGTTCTATTACACTGAACATTTTGATAAATTGTTATTGTAGCTTGAAAAGGGTTTTTCTTGGTTTGCTGCTGTGGGTGGGATTTACGAAAGGGGTTATATTCCCGAGTTCTGATAGTTTCACATTTACTCCTTTGATTAAAGAGTTGTGTGTGGAAGATAAGATCGATGATGCAGTTATATATGTTGTTCAAAAGATCAATTGGAATGGGTTTTTCAACCAAGTATGGATACTTGGTGTACTTTGATTAGCGGGTTATGTAGGAACTGAGATGCAGAGGTGGCACTTGGATAACATGAAGAAGTGGAGAATGGGGATAGAAGGTCTGGTTTAAGTTTTATGCCTAATTTAATTTGCTATAATATGCTTATTAGCGGCCTATGTAAAGAGAGATTGTTGGACAAAGGTAAATAATTATTTTTGGAGATGAAGAGTAAGGGAATCATGCCAGACATGGCACCTATGGTGTAAATAGTTCATGGGCTATGTGAAGATAATGGGTTATTGAATTTGATGATTCAGAGAGGTGAAGAGCCAGAAGCTTTACATATAGCATATTACTGAAAGGGTTTTAATTTGCATGGAGAAAAAGATTGACGATGCAAGGGAGTTGTTTAGTTTCTCTAATGGAGGCTAAATGCTGACTGGTTTTAACAGCTGATGTTTGATTGCCGTCATATGTTGTTTTTAGGGGCAAAATATTGGTGTATTTATGCATCTCTTTTCTTCTAATTTTATAGTTTAGGAGATATATATGGATTAGATGTGCCCTTAGATACTGATCAAAAGAATAGAGACGACTAACCAGGCTATATCGCCTTCATTAAATTCAGCTACTCTAGACATTGACATGCCAACAGATTTTGATCATGGAGACACATTATTCTCCAGCCACTGGATCATTCACACTATTGCAATAATTTCACCCAACTTTCTCAACATTCACAGCTACAAAAGTAATAAAAATATTATCTTACTAGATGCATCCATTTTTTGAAATTGTTGATAAATTATGGTTTTATCTACTCTGGCCTCTAGCAGTAATGAGGACATTGTCTATCTCTTGTGCTCTCTCCAACTTGGCTATCAAACCTAATGCATTGAAGTTCGTCCATACATTGGCATTTATGAATTCTGCAGCCAGTAGTTCGCTGCATAAGATTCTTTAGCTGATAGATAAAAGAGGTATTAAGACATTTGCAGATGGCCCACAAGATTTACATTTTTGTGCTAAGCACTAACAGCACCTCCCATCTCACATTAGTGCATCTCTTCCGATCTTGTCTACATGGAGGTGCCTTAACATAATTGCATTGCTTGTGCATAGATACCTAAATGCTATTGTTAAATCTATCTATTCACCTAACTTCTGGTATTACTTGAGCCCAAACTAAAGATTATTAACCCTTTGAGAGACTCTTCATCTGAAATATAAGTAGCACGTTAAGCTTTGGCCGGTTCAAGATCTTGTTATCAAGAAAATGACAGCCGTCAAGATCTTGGTAATAAAGAAATTGACAAGATGGAACTTAGGGAAAATGGTTAGCATTATTAATTTTAATACTGCTGGCATGAGCAAGTTGACTCACAGTTGTCTACATCATAACATTTTAGGCACGTGATATTTCTTCATTCTTTACAACTCTATTTATATCCCAAGCCAAAGTCTATCCTTGCTGAACCCCATTGCCTGATTGCCTCTTTCATTTCTCAGAGAGAAGACAAGAGGCAGCATCTTATACCCAAGTTTATTATTCGGTATGAGATTTGGGGAGGCATGAGTTCTTTAATTTTGTGCTTAAATAATCTTGCTGAGATATCAGTAAACCAGTCTATTAAGCTTATTTTTGCAATGTCTCCTATATTCTTAGCCATATCGATCATACTCATTGTGCGCGTGTCTTTCAAACCAAAGCGGGAAGTTTTCTTGGTAGACATTGCTTGTTATAAGCCTCCAAGGAGTCTAATGTGCTCCAAGGAACTGTTTATGGATCAAATGAAGCGTTATGGCCATCCCTATTTTGAGCAAGCGACATTGGAATTCATAGAAAAACTGTTAGCAAGGTCTGGACTGGGTGACTCGACTTATGGACCACCAGCCTTATTGAGAGATCCGCCAGAGCCCTCCTTAGAAAACGCAAGAGTCGAGGCGGAAATGGTGGTATTTGGCGCCATTGATGAGCTACTGGCAAAGACAAAGATAAAATGTGATCAAATAGGTGTAATGGTGGTGAATTGTTGCATTTTCAGTGTGGTACCGTCTCTCTCTAGCATGATTGTCAATAAATACAAGTTGAGAGATGACATTTTGAGCTATAACCTTACTGGAATGGGATGCAATGCTGGACTCATAGCTATAGGACTTGCCAATCAACTCCTTCAGGTACACATTTCTAGACCATATCGTTCGTAAGTTATTTAGGTTATGCAGATACACTCTTATCAGAATGCGTTTTGGAAACACAAAACGTAATGTTTCTTGTTTCCATTTCCACTAAATCGACCATTTTGGACTCTCTCATTGCATTGAATAAGCTACACATTTTGAGGGTCCAAGATCATTAATGAGGGATGTTGGGACCATAAAGGATCCTTAACCTACCTATATTTGTTATTTAAGTTGAGATAACTCCAAAATATTCATTCCCACATACACAACTTGCTACTTTTATTTCCTTGAAAGGACAATAGGATATGACAACTCTTTCCGTTAAACATTTGAAGTTTGACATGTTCATCTCTAATCACTTGAGAAGTTCTACAAAATCAATATTGGTTCCTTATTCTTTAGAATTTCAGGTAATCACTTGGTACTAAGTAGTAATTCTTTGTTTGTGATATTGACTAGGTGCATGAGAACACATATGTATTGGTAGTGAGTACAGAGAACATGACCCAAAATTTCTATATAGGCAACGATAGGCCTAAAAACCTTGTATGCTTGGCTTTTCGTGTTGGTGGGGCCGCTATCCTTCTTTCCAATGTGGTGTCTGACCACCAGTCAACCAAGTACAAGCTCCTGGACACTGTCCACACACACATGGCAAGGTGTGATTCTTCATACAAGTGCATTTTTCAAGAAGAAAATGAGAAAGGGAACTTGGGAATATCAGTAACCAAAGATCTCGTAATATCAGCAGATGAGGCTATTTATTCCAACATACAGAGGCTTGCTCCATTAATCCTTCCTTTAAAAGAACAGCTTTACTATGCTATAAATAATTATGTCATAAAACACTTGCACGTGACAAATTTCAAGCCTTATAAGCCTAAATTCACTAAGGCTATTGATCATTTTTTCCCACACCTTGGGGCGAAATTCTTACTTGATGAACTTCAGAAGAAAATGGGATTCACTGACGAACAAATGGAGGCTGCTAGGATGACTCTGTACAGATATGGAAACACTTCTAGTAGTAGTAATTGGTATGAAATGGTATATGCAGAGGCTAAAGGGAGGGTAAGAAAGGGTGACATTTAGTGGCAAATATCATTAGGGTCGGGTTTTAAATGCAGTAGTGTGGTTTGGAAGGCAATCAAGAATGTTGATAGAGAGAAAATGAACCCATGGAGCGATGAAATTGACGGGTTTCCGATAGATTTGAGCATCATAAATTCTTCACATCCTTACAAATTCCAATATTCTAATTAGTAGGGGTAGCTTATTTATTGTTGTATCAAGAATTTTGCATGAAAATCTTTTATACTATGTGCTTTTCTGTTTTGCAATATAGCATTTTTGTTGAGTGAAGCTCCACCAAGTTTTTGCAAAAATATAATCGATTAATCCAAGTTATTATGGACGTTTCTTTAAAAATAACAACATATTTATTTCGTGAAACAAAGAGGGATGAGATCAAGTAGAGTTGGTAACTGAACAAGGAAGAGGATGAAAATGAGAAAAATAGCTTGATCAAATTAGTTACCAACAAGATCTGATAGGCTGAATCTAGGGAACTGCCAGCCAGTTTTCAAGCTCTTCCGATCTGTACCAAGTGCCAGTTGTCGTAGGTTCGGTGTCAAGCCGATTCAAAACCAATTAGAATTCTCAATTTTCTACAATGTTTTCAAACCCGAACCAGCCAATTTAAAGGTGTAAAACCCAACCCAATGAATTTCAGGTTGTTTTGGTCGGTTTGGACTTAGGCCTGTTAACAATTTATTTTAATTCTTTGACATGTAGATAGTTAAAGGTGGAGTTACCATCAAAATTAATCTCTATATCTTATATTGGTGATTTTCTAATAGCATACAATTTGAGTTTTACCGGGAAAAAAATGTACTCATTTTTCAACTTCTTTTTGTTTATAGTTAAATTAATTGGTGGGTTAGGTCGGGTTATCATTTGTAACCATAACCCAACCCGACCCCAATGTATTCGGATAGGTTAGGCTTGTTGTTGTCCGGCACTGAATCAGTTATGCTCTCTCCAGCTTGGCTTCTGAACCAATGATGGTTCACCATACATAAACTGTATAAATTTGAGGTTTGGAAACTCTTCAACAGACATTGAGTGAACTTATGGCATAACTTGGGTCCTTGAGAATATTTGCAACAGTCAAATTGTTGACCTTCTAAGACTCTTCATTCGCGTGTTCTTGCGTAATTGCAGGGTCTTTTTCAAGATCTTGTCAGAGCATTCCCAATGTGGGGGGTTTTACCCCATTTGTTTATGTGTATGCAAATAATGTAAGGGTGAATAACCCTATTTTTGGTCCCCCTTGAACCAAATAATATATAGGTTAAATATGGTTAGACTTAACAATTTTTTTTTTTTTTTTGGAGTGGGAGCTAAAGAGGGGGCCAAAATTAACCTTCTTTTTATAGATTCCACCCTTGCAATTGGTTTGTCCTCATTTGATATTTTTTCTCTTTTTCAAATAGATTTTTCCCCTTCAATTTTTCACTTTGAATTTTTTGCCCCACTTTGGGAATGCTCTCATCATCACTCATCATCATGCTCAAATCTACTTGGGGAAAACATGACTCCATTTATTTTTAATTAATTATCTCTCCAAAAATCTAAACAAGTCTCCTATAAGTGTGCCTTATTTAACGTTAGTCATCTGAAATGGCATTTCCAGAGTTCAAAGGGTGGAAAAGATATTGGTATGTGACATTTTGTGGCATATATATATATATCGTTTGGATTGGGTTTCAAAACGCACAAGTGTGGTTTGAAGGCAATCAAGGTTGTTGATAGAGAATAAATCAATTCATGAAGTGATGATAGTGATGGATTTTCAGTCGATTTTTTTTTTTTTTTTTTTTGAAAGTGGATTTTCAGTTGATTTGATCGACACAGATTCATCAAATTCCTTACAAATTTGATCATTATGACTACCAAGGATTTTTTTTTCCTTGTGTGTAATGTTTCATTTTTTAAGTACGATAGTATTAGTGTTGAGGAGATGAGGCTTTGCCCTGGAATACCAACCCCGTCCCCCCCCCCCCAACAAACAAAAACCAACACAAAAAAATAAATAAATAAATAAAAAGAAGAAAAACATACACACTGTACAAGTAAAATTTAGACACATAATGAAATGAGATTTTCTTCATTATATAAATACAAAAAAGATCATATTGTTGTCCATCCGTGTTTATAATTTTTTTTGCAACTATCGTTCTTCCTTAGCTCTTATCTAGCGTTTCATTGCAAAAGCGGTATATTATATGAAAATATCTCCCGCCAGATGAATGCTATACCAATTATGTGGTGGAAATTGATTGTAAAATTAAAAGGAAAGAAATATTTATGAAGATTGAAAATATTTCTTCAACAAAGGCTAACGGACCGCTATTTTCTCTCCCTCTCCCTCCCTCTCTCTTTTTTTTTTTTTAAATCCCATACATTAAATAAAAATAATCTAACACTATATGTATGACACTGTATAGTGTTATATGGCCACGAGGCATGCATTGTGGAATGCCACATGGCTATAGTTTCTCATGTGACGTGTTTCGATACACGCCTATATAGTATTATATCGAGAATATTACATTAAGAGCTGGTTATTATCGATACTTTTACATTATAATTGACGAAACTACTATTACCTTATCAAAAACTGTTATGACACCGTCTACAACCCTTTTTTTTCTTTTTTTTTTTTGTTGGAGAGAAATTTTTCTTTTTTAAATGTATATAGGGTGACAAAGTGGGGAGATTAGAGCAATTATAATATGGGACAAAAACCCAAAGGAAAAAACCCTAAAGTGAAAATCAAAGGGGGAAATCTATTTTTGAAAAGAGGAAGAAAAACTAAAGGTTCTTTACATAAAAATCACCCTTTGTAGTCCTATTCTAAAACATATCTTTAAATTGAAAGTAATTACAAAAATATCATTTCCTATTTCAAAACTACCCCAACCCAATTTTTATTAAAATTCAATTATTTATTAATTTTAACTTTATTAAGTATTAATTTATTATGGATAATAATTATTATAATTAGTCATCATCCTTCTCACTATTGCCGTCACCACTTTCATTACAACCACCGGCAACCCTCGCGGCGGCGGCCACAGCTACCACTTAATAAACAAAAAATAAATAAATAAATAAGATTAAAAAATAATGTTCCCAAAAATCAAGGGAAAATTTAATTTTAAGACAATATTTTTCTTGTGTGAAAATTATGTTAACTATCGGAGGGCAATGTTACCATTGCTTTCAAAAAAATGCATACCCACAACATGGTAAAAAATCAGATAAATGGTAACAAAATGGTAAACATGGGAAAATTACAAAACGAGAGCGGTAACATAAGAAAATAAAAAAAAATCAACTGAAAGATAATAACTACCCGATAAATGGTAACATATGAAAAAATCATAGTAACAATTATTGTAAAAACACTATTACTATAAAAAAATATACATTAACGATATAAAAATGCATAGTAACAATAATAGGGTCGCAAACTAAAAATAGTAATACACCGGAAATAACTTCACTGTAATTGAAATTTAAAAAAAATAAAGAAATAAAATTAAAAAAGGTATTCAGAAAAAATAGATAAATAAATAAAATAAAAAAGGAAAAATCACCGCCGAAACCGCCCGTCGGCAACAGCAGCACCGGCGTCTTATGTTCCTCACTGCTACAATTCGCATCAGCAAAAACAGATTGCAGAAACAATGTAGAAACATCACAGAAACATTGCAAAAATAGCGGTAGCAGAAATAGATCGCCGTTGTTCACAGTAGAAATAGTCTGCTGCATAGTAACATTGCAGAAACATATGCTGTTGTTCGCAGTAGAAACAGATCGCCTACCGCGAAACAGATATGTGCGTTCACAGATGTGGTGGAAAATCCCATATCTGTGCAAAACAGATATGTGTGGTGGTAGAGTCGTAGTAGTGGGGAGCGGTGGAGAGAAAATTCCGGTGGTGCGCACAGAAAAGTTCCGGCAGATTGTAAATGGTAACTTTTCCTGCTAGTGGTGAGGTGCGCGGCAACTGCGGCAAGTTTGTGGTAATGGGGTGCAGCGGGGCGAGGGACATGGTGTTACATCTAGGTTTTACCTATGTGTGTGTATATATATAGATATTTATACACACACATATATAATCTAGGTATAACTAAATAAATCAATATTAAAATTAATTAAAATGACTTATTAAAATAATAAACTGGTAAAAATAAAATAAAATAATGATTTATTAAAATAAAATAATTAGTGGTATAAAAGCAATAAAATGGGTATAAAAGTAAATAGTTCGACATGATGGTGTAAAAATGATAAGACTAAAAAAAGGTAAAATATTTAATTTCCTCAAAAACTAAAAGGGGGGAAAATCCATCATCAGGGCGAATTTTATTTTAAAAAAGGCCAAATTTAGTCCATATTTTACCTTACTCTCCAAAAATGACATTATTTCCACGTATCCCTACTTACATTATTCGATTCGAAGGGAAAAAAAAAACCTAAACATAAGGCCATTACCACTTACGTTTAATTATTATTATTATTATTATTATTATTATTATTATTATTATTATTATTATTTTGGTTGAAATTACCACTTACATTAATTGATGGAAGTTCAACAAAAGGTGGAAGAGGGGAGCGTAATGGGCGTTAGAGGGGCCATTTCGTGCAATTCTTCCTCTCGGATTCCCAGTGGAGCCGGCATATGTATATTTGTACTCTCTACTAGTAAGGGATCGGTTTCAATCGATCGCATCGGAGAAATGCCTTCCAGAGCTTCGCCAGCAACCACTGCCTTTATAAGAGCTACCAAAAGAGGTAAGCTTTCAAAGAATTCCAAACACTCAACCAACCATAAAGTACGGTGGCGGAGCCAGGAAGCCGATCGAGTGGGGGCACAATTTAATTATAAAAATTTTGTATAAAACATCAAAACGTTAATTGTTTTTATATCGTAATCTATATTGAAAAAAATGATAGTTCAATATAATACTTTTAAAATGTGCTCATTATCTAACATATCAATAAATTTTATATTATTTTTATGATTTTTTTTTAATAATATAAGATTTCTAGCTACCTGTGGTTCGAACAAGTATTTCAATGTTTACGTTTTCACGTTTTGAGTTAGAGGTCTTGAGTTCGAACTACACCCGCCCTTTCCCTATTTTCCTCCCCTCTCCTATATCCCGATTGTATTAAAAAGAGAGAGAGAGAGAGAACGCTAACTACTTTAATTTATATATTAACATTAATTAATCATAAAAATTATCATTTAAAAATCTAAGTTTATTAATTTGTTATAAAAAACTACAAAAATATAATATTAAAATTAAAAAAAAAAAAGGTAAATCCATGGCTATGGGGCCGTGTCCCCATAGGCCCCCACGTCCTTCCACCACTGGTTAAAGTATGGCCAAAACCAACATCAATAATTGATTAGTGTCCTTTTATAACATGCTCCAACGGCAACCCTTACCTTCCATCTTATCATTCAACAAATTGATAAGTAGTGTTGCCAAAAAACAAGAATTATCAAGATGTCATTTATATGTACGAGAAAATGATTCAAGCTAATTTATCGCCTGGTACTGTTACACTCAACATGTTACTCAATCGTTATTGTAGCTTGAAAAGGGTTGGTCTTGGGTTTGTTGTTATTGGGGGGATTTTCAAAAGGGGGCCTAGTCCAAATGTCATCACTTTTTAATTACTTGATTAAGGCTGTGCGACAGAGAAGATTGACGATACAGTTATATTGTTCAAGAAGATTCTTGGAATGAATGTTCTACCAAATATAATGACTTGGAATGTTTTGATTAATGGATTGTGCACGACTGAAAATGCACAGGCTGCCCTTCAGTTGTACAAAGAAGCGGGGAACAAAAATGGGAGGTCTGGTTTAAGTTTTGAGCCTGATTTAGTTACTTATTCCACTCTTATTCATGGCCTTCGTAAAGAGGGATTTCTGGATAACGTTAAGCAATTTGTTTTTGGAGATGAAAGGCAATGGAATTATGCCAGACACAATTGCTTATAGTGTTTTAATTCATGGGTTATGTGAAGGTGGCTAGTGGGAAGAGGCTAAGCGAATCTTTGTTGAAATGATAGATTAAGGCATTCGACCTGATGTGACTTTGTATACTATCTTAATACAGTCTCTCTGTAAAGATGGGAAGACCAACGAAGCTAGTGGGTTGCTAGACTTGATGATTGAGAGAGGTGAAGAGCCAAATGCTATAACATATAGCATTCTAATGAAAGGGTTTTGTATGGAGAATAGGATTGATAATGCAAAGGAGATGTTTTCTCTCATGGAGGCTAAAGGCCATAAGCGAGATGTTGTATGCTACAACGTATTGATTGATGGTTACAGTAAGTGTCATGAATTGGGAGATGCCATAAGACTTTTCAAGGAAATGGTCCTCCTAGTGTACAATCCAAATATATTTACATACAACAGTTTGTTGGCTGGTCTATTTCAAGTAGGTAAAGTGGAAAATGCGAGGGCACTTTTTGCACAGATGAAAGTCCATGATGTGACTCCCAATTCTTTTACATATAGCATATTATTGGATGGGTGGTTTTTCGGTAATGATTGTCTTGCAGACGCGATAGAGCTGTTTCACTCTCTGGAAAGCTCTGGTTTTGTTTTTAACATTGAAACCTATATTTGTGTCCTTGATGGATTGTTTAAAGCAGGAATGCTCACGTTGGCCCGTGATCTATCTGAAAGGTTGCCCGAGAAGGGCTTGGTGCCAACAATTGTTACTTATAATATCATGATTGATGGATACTTCAAAAATAACTGTCTCTCGGAGGCAGTGGAGCTATTTCGTACTCTGGAAAAATACAGATTTGGTCTTGATAATCAAACCTATGTTATTGTTCTTGATGGATTGTGTAAAGCCAGAAAGCTAGAGTTGGCTAGTGTGCTTTTTGAGAGGTTGCTCCATAAAGGCTTGGGGCCGAATGTTATATACAACATTATGATCAACGGATTCTCTAAAAATAAAGAAATGGAGAAGGCATATGATTTGTTCTTGGAGATGGAAAAAGAAGGCTGTGCAATTAATCTCATCACTTTTAACGCACTTATATACGGGTTTTGCATTCATAGTGTCACTCAGAAAGTGGTTGAACTTCTTCATAAAATGGCAGAGAGAAATATGGCGCCAGATGAATGCACAATACATTTAGTTGTAGATATTTTGTCAAAAGATTCTAATTATTCAAAATATCTGAGTTTGATTCCAAATTTTTCTTCTCCAAAGCTTACTTGAAAATGAGGTGTTGCACCAATGCACCTAGCACTAGAAATATTTTATCCGCTTGCTGAGCTGAACAATGTATCAAGGCTGGGTTGTTGTCTGAAGTTGGGTTACACAGAAATGTGTACTTGAAACTTTAAAATTAGGGGAGTGATGGTCAGCATCATTACTAGTCTAAGAGTTCAATGTATCCTACCACGAAGTGAAGATTTTGAAATGACTGTCGGGCGCTGGCAATGTTACATGAGATATTTTTGTGAGAAAATTGTTGTATGGTATGGAAAAATACATGCTTGAGGATATGACAGTTTGTTTCCATTTATCTGGTGTAGTCTTAAATTATGAGTGTATCTTCAATGGCAGCATGTAGTTCAAGATGGATTCCATTAGTCATGTTCAGGAATTTCAGATGTTGGGCCTATCCAAGGTTGTGAAGTTAGTAATTTAATCCGACGACAAACCAAATATGCGGACACTGGTACGGGATTGGTTGTATTTCGTATTTGGTATTGTTGTTTGTTTAATGTTATCTATTTGTACATCATTGGTGTCTACTTTAAATTTGGTAAAGAGTACCAGCTCGTTGACAATAATGGACAAAATTTCACATTGAGGACCAGTTGTTGATTTATTAGTACAGATCTCTGTCTATGTAGCTTTTGTTAACTTTTGAGCTATATTAACTCTAGAAATTTCTGCAATCAACTGAATTCCCCTACACATTGACCTTCAAGTTTGTATGGCCTTTTCCACACTTGTTGACTGATGTTAAATATCTGATCTTTGATTGCCATTGTAAGATGTTGGTACAGCACATATTAGTGTTCTTATGCATTATTTTTCTCTATTTTGTGTTTTACAGTTTGGGAGATGTATATCGATCTTTGACATGTGTTGCATAAAGATGCCATTCAAATGGCGCAAAGGCAGAACTAGATTGTCACAAGCTGCCATATACTCAGGTAGAATTCCTAAATGCAATTTCTTATATTATTACCATATGCACCAACTGTTCAACTTGGCCTCCAGACCAAGTGCATTCATGTTCCTCCACACAAAGGCATTTACATGCATTATTCAGCCAGTAGTTTGCTACAGAATCTAAGTGCAAGTTTCGGCTGTTTTTAAAGAACTAGAACTTGTTGGACCTTTCAAGTCATTTGTTCTAGCCTGGCTCTATATAAAAATTGTGCCCTGGCCAAAATTCTCACCTGTTTAATGTAAACTTCAAAACTGATTACCCCATTTTCGAGTGCCTTTTCCAGTGCATATATCAAATCCTCCAGGGCATTATCAGCAGCTGTGCATTCAAGGACGATTTTTGATTTCTTATCTAAAACTTCAAATGCATCATCAATATTATCCTAATTCCTGCTATGAACTTAACCAATTTAGCAGCTTATCAGATTCATCACTCAGTACTTTTATTCCTTTCTTCAGATTATCTCGTTCATGCTCGAGCGCCATAATTGTGCTATTTGCAACATCAACTCTTTCGATCACTTCAGCTTGAATGGTTGTCAAACACTCCATGTCTTGATCGGATTTTGACCTTAAAGCCAACATGTCATGGTAAAGTGTGCACGCGAGTCTATCCATAGCCTCCATTTTTGAAACAAGAGAAGGATGAGTTGAAGAAGAATGCACACCCAAAGAATGAAGAAGATGAAGATGGGAAAATAACTTGCTCAAGTTACGAACAAGCTCTGATAGGCTGCACCGTGGAAACCGCCAGTTTTCGAGGTATGAAGATGTAATGGCGCCCGAAGAATCCATGAATGGATGATTCCGAGAAACTGAAATCACAGAATTTGAAGAAACATATACAATAGGGGCCATTTGAGGATAAAATTCATGAAGCCAAATGGTTATAGGCATAAGAGGTGTATTTTCAGAAATCTTAATTTCACCATTGACATTCAGAAGTTTTACTTCAGTGCCATTGCTGTGTATGAAGATATCTACAGAAGGTCTTAGAGAAGGAAAATCTTGAAGCAACGAAATGAGGTGATCTCGGATTATCCATTTCTGATCTGGGTCAGAGTAGGATAACCCAAATTGATTAGTACAAAACAGAGCATCTTCTATGAATCTGATTGGAGAAGATGTTTCCATGTATTTGATCAAAAGATCTGAAATGAATTACTTGAGTTTCTAAAGAAGTATGATAGAAAATATTATTGTGGATTAGCATGCAAGAAAAGAGAAATCTTGTGTCTTAATATTTTTCATTATTCAAAGACTTGGATAGCTTTGTAGAAGTCATCTTCTATTCAAGAATAAAAATTTTTAATTGGTATCTAGTTGCTTGGAAGTTGCAAAAAAAAAATTTAATTAACCAGTCAAAATTACATGAATCAGCAAATGCGTTTAATATGCATCATGTTGGATGGATATACATTGCTAAAGCATAAATTAATATGATATTTGTAGATCATTTGAAAGGTATATGGAATCGAATTCCATTTTTCTTGCTATATCTGAGACTTTTCATTCATCTGAAACTGATATGCCCATTTTCACTGTCTGGAAGTGAACCCAGGCATTTTTCAGCCATTGAAATGTGTGGGGTTTGGCCCGTCGAGGTCGTGAGAGGGGGATCGACTGATCGAGAGGACTAGCTATTGCGTAAACGTATTTTCTTCAAGATACAAAAAGGTGAGTGTTCTGTAGCAAATCAAGAAAACTAGTGTGAAGATCGGACTCTTAGCAACTTGAACATTTTTTTTTATCTAAGGATAGTGCCCCATAATTATCACTAATCAGCAAAAGTTTACCCGAGAAATCTTATAATTCTATGGTTATTATTATGAGTGGTAGTTTGTAGAAAGTACTTATTTTTATTCAACATAAAATATCTTTTTAATTAATTAATTAATAAAGGAAAAGGTAATCTCATTCAAGTTCCCCGGCATTATATTTATGTCTCCGGGAAAAAAAATAAAATAAAGGGTTTTCTGGGGTGGAGGGTGGGTCCTCTTGCATTATTTACTAATCAGTCAAACACAAGGCAACTTTTAGAAATAGCTCAATTGAAGACCCAAGTTTCTGAAAGTCAATCAATATTTTTTTTCCCTCTTTTGGATAAGATAATCTTTAATTTTAACTAAAGAATTGACTACATTTTCTCACAAGAAGAGCAGAAGCACTTAAGCGAAAATATAGTAAAACAATAAATAACATGTAGTATGTAACTGACAATCGGGCTTTCGATGTGGGGCTGACTTTTATAAAAATGTTGAGTTGATTGGGCTAAACTTTGGTGACCAAAATAGGTGCTTCTATTTTCGCACAATTTTCGTTCGGCATTTTTAGAAAATATAAATATAAATAAATAAAGTAATAATATATACCACTACTGATACTTAATAATAGTCCATATAATATTAAATGATAAATTACATTAAGTGGGTCATATGCGCACGTCTTTGATTCCACTTATTATATATCATTTAAAGGTACATATTTTACAGGGCCGGCCCTGTGATTTCCAGGGCCCAAGATGACCTCCAGGTCCTCCACAAAATAGGCCCCAATATAATCCGGAAGAAAAATTTTTTACCATTAAATACAACAAATATAAAATGCAAAATCACGAGATCGGACCATACGTTAAATACAAAAAGAAACAAAAGCCTTTTCCTTTTTCCTTTTCTTTCTTTTTCCATTTTTGATACCAAGATTCATATTTTGGATGCATGAGATTTAACTATGAATTCAATTGTCCTACAAGTATCAATAAAAAACAAATAAGCAATACCAAAAATTGCAATCCACAACTCTCCCAAGCCATTGAATATTGATGTTTAACACATCACCATCAACTTTACAAAGATTATTCAATAATCATTTAACATTCTAACAAAGTTCAATCTTAGATTCTTATCAATAAAAACATTTAACGTCCAATTCTAATTGAAACTAGTTAATGCCTACAACCTATTGGCAGTTTATAACTTCAAAATTCAAATTCAAATTCAAAGTTCAAACCTTTAAAAAAAAAAGAAAAAAAATTTATCCATCACTTACCCAAACATGTAGGCTTTAACCTTTCAACGCTTGTTCAGTAGGGTTAGGAATGATTAGCTATGAATTTTGGAAGGGGTAAATTTCACATATCGTCCCCAACCTTTGCACTTAGAATCGCTTGGGTCCCTAACCCTTTTTTTAGCGCGTTGGGTCCTCAACCTTTTATAAATGAGCACAAAATGTCCCTTCTAACAGAATCCGTCCAAATTTCCGTTAAGTTGTAGATGAAATTACCTTTATACCCCTACCTTTTAAATTAAAAAATTAAAAAAAATAAAAAAGGGAAAAAACCCCACCCCATCCGACCAGCAATGTCTTAGGCTGCCAGAAATGGCAGCATTTCGGTGGGCAGCTAAAGAGGGGAGACTCCCCCATTTCATCTGCCGAAAACAGCAGAGATTGTCTCCCTCCATTCTCTGCCGTTTTTGACAAATGAAAGGGGAGAGTCTCCTCCCCCTTTCAGCTGCCGGAAATGGCAGCACTTGGCCTCCAGAATGATGTCATTTTCGACAGCCTAAGACATTGCCGGTGGGGTGGGGTTTTTTCCTTTTTTTTTTAATTTTTAAATTCTTTTTTTGAATTTAAAAGGTGGGGGTGTAAAGGCAATTTCATCTATCACTTAACAGAAATTTGGACGAATTCTGTTATGAGAGACCTTCTGTGAGCATTTTATGAAAGATTGATGACCTAGCGCGTTTAAAAAAAGTTAGGGACTCAGGCGATTTTAAGTGCAAAGGTCGGGAACGATATGTAAAATTTACCCTTTTAGAAGCTTAGCAGCTTACCCAGTCGATTGATGGAGAGGCGTAAAGGCGCTGCGGCAGCTACCGGAGAATGGAGAACACCAGTTGCTACTGGTCTGGACTGGACTGATGGCGTCCGTCTTCTCTTCTGCTGAGTTCTGCCTCTATTCTGTTTCGGCAGAAATTAAAATCTGTTTTCCAAAATTCTTTTTTTTTTCTTTTTTTTTGGATCTAAGAAGACCAACTTTTTGGGCCCTTTTTGTTTGGAATATGGGCCTTGAATTACGAAAAAAAAAAAAGAAAAAAAGGCATTTTTAGTTAGTTGGGCTGGGTATAATATTTATTTATAGGCCCTCTTATTTTGTAGGCTTGATGGGCAGGCCTCAGTCACCGCGTTACTGGGCCGGCCCTGATATTTTACCACATAGAGTGGTACTCAGTATCACATGTATTATGTAACATTATCCATTTATAAAGAAATGATACTTTGTTATGTGAAAGGGAAAGGAAAAGAGCGAACACACACAACTAACACTTCACAACAAAACCATGAGTACCAAAAAATTGAAAAATCCTTTAGCGCAAGATGGTTATGGTTTTCCATGTTGTGTATCTCAATACACGTCACATAGTCGTATAATACCATATTGTAACATATATATATAGTATTGGATCGGGAAAATAAAAGAAAAAAGATTCGAGTAACGTGGATATGTGATGTGGTTTCTTTTTAAAAAAATAACGCTTTGAAAGCCATCAATCGTGACATTCATAAATTAACAATAAAACTAGCACAAGAAATAGATTAATGGTTAGCGATTTCACCCATGAAGCTTTCCAAAGTTCTAAAATCCAGAGAGTTAAAAGCTCGTCTCACAATCAGTTAGGTACTTATACAAGACGTTCGTTTTTTTGTAACTCTAAAAAATTAAAGGGTTAATTTCACAAATCGTCCACAACCTTTGAGTTAAGAATCGATTTTGTCCACAATCTTTGTTTTCACCCTCCACAGCCCTAACATTTAATAAATACACACAAATCGTCTTTTTTTCCACTATTCCAAAACATTTTCAACGAAATGACGATTAAACGCTCAAACTTTTTAAATTTTTTTAAAAAATTTAAAAATAATAAAAAAATTAAAATAAAAAAAGAAAACCCACCCCACCCCACCCCACCCCACCCCAACCCAAGATTAGCCGCCGAAAATGAAAACATTCCGGTTGCCGGCCATTCTGGCGGTAAAAGAAAGGTGAACCCCCTCCAAAAAATTGCTGTCAGAAATGGCAGCATTTTCTACAGCAATTGGGGAGGGATTAACCCCCTCTCCCCTTTTAGGCTGCCAGAACGACAACATTTGTTGTCGTTTCCGGTGGCCAAAATAGGGGAAAGGGGAATTCACCTCCCTTTTTTGGCTGCCGAAAGGCTGCCATTTTTGGCAGCACAAATGGGGGGAGTCTCACCCCATTTTGTGCATAATGGGGGGAGACTCTCCCCCATTTTGTGCTGCCAATAATGATTGCATCCGGCAGCATTTGTTGCCGTTTTCGGCGGCCAAAAAAAGGGTGAACCCCACATTTACTGTTAAAATAACAGTAAATAGGGGGATTCACCCCCTTTTGGCAGCCGGAATGCCGCCACTCCAGCGGCGGAATGGCCGGTAGCCGAAATGTTTTCATTTCCAACAGCCAATCTTGGGAGTGGGAGTCAGATGGGGAGGGGTGGGTTGGGTTTTCTTTTTTATTTTAATTTTTTATCATTTTATACTTTTTTTAAAAAAAGTTTAAAAAGTATAATCGTCATTTCATTGAAAATTTTTTGGAAGAGTCGAAAAAAGGACGATTTGCGTATATTTATTAAATGTTGGGAGCTGTGGAGTGTGAAAATAAAGGTTATGGACGATTTGTGAAATTAACCCAAAATTAAACAAAAAGGCAAGAAAGTAATACTTTTTTTTTTCTTTTTGAACTTGCACGTGTATATCAAATAATGCAAATTTCTAACACAAAAAATTAATATATATATATATATATATATATCTGTGTGTGTGTGTGTGAGAGAGAATTGAATTGGAAGATTGGAATCATAAAAGGCATGGAAACTTTTGACAAACAAAGAAGAAAGCAAAAATCCTACATTCTTGATTGATTGTTGATAGATTTTAGGCATCTCGTTCCACCTTGCCGTGTCATGGAGGGTATGCCTCCTCTTTTTACGGCAATTTTTTTATTTTCCTTCCAGCCCCTCTTTTTTCTTTATTTAAACTAATAAATAATAATCTTTTTTTTTCTTTCTAATTTAATATATATGATGACGCTCTTCCGATCTCCCAATAATTTCATCACACGTATGATAGAATTCATTAATTAAATAATTTAACTTCATAACAAAGTATCCAAAAATTATCATTTAAATTACTACTATCCTTAAATTTTAGCTGGCGTATATATGAAAATGCAAAAGAAATTTCACTATTCTAGTTCTCCCAATTACATTATCTTAGACCTATTAAAAGTAGTCATTTGTAAATTCAAAAATAATAAAAATAAATAGTCATTCGTACATAAAAGCCACAATAAATTAATTAACTGGTCGATGGGGAAATTGGAAAAGTCTTGAACTCGATTGATCTAAGAGATGCTCTGGAAAGTGTACATGTGGCCTAACGGATGGGAAAATTCTATTTTGTTTTTAAAAAATTACAAAATATTTTACAATTAAAAAAAGAATGATTAGATTATATTATATTATTACTCTTGTGTATTGTGTAATCGGGTCAAGTAAGTCTAGGGTTAGATGAGTAAATCGATTTGGAGAAAATGAAAAATAATTCTATTTGGACAAAAATATAGATATAAAGTTTAATAAAATGGACATATAGTATGTGTGACGTGATCACCATTGATTTAAAAGTGTAATGTATTGAAAAATAAGATCATATCATCTTTCAGTTTTATTAAGCGTTCTATATGTCTTTTTATTCAAATAGTATAACTCTTTCTAGATACAACTTTGTTCTAGTCCAATTTTTATGCTCTACAATATTAAATATTTTCAACCTACCGAAATTTCAACTTATACTCAGTTTTGAACTCATTTTTCATTTTATTATACTTCTATTGTGATCTAAGCCCTATATATATATATATATATATGTTTTCTTTGTTCCCACTGTTTTTTTTTCTTTTTTAAAGCTCCAAACACTCAAAATACCATTTTCTAATTTTGATCTTTACAAAATCTTTATTGTTGTAAATGCGTTTTCAGAGATAACGAAAATAACCAAGTTTTTAGTTCTTTTTTATTATTATTTTTTTTGGAAAAATAAAAAACTGAAAATAACTTTATAACCCCCAAAAAGAAATCCTTAATTTTTGTATCATTAAGTACAATCGAGAGAATGCGTGTCAAAATGTGACTAATGCATGTATTTACATTAATTTTGAGACATGTGAACACCTGGGTTCGTCAAGATCACACATATGACAAGCAACTTACGATTATGTGTTAAAGTAAAAATTGATTAAAAGGAAGAAAAATCGAAAATGATCACTCGTTCACTGTAGGCGGGGTTATACCGTCAACAGCTGATGTGACACACACATGATAGTCTACTGAGGTTGTCATATGTGTGCCACATCAACTGCGTAGGTTATTATATGTGCACCATATTAGCTGTAGATTGTGTAACTCCGTCCACAATAGACGGGTGAACGGGAGTGGAAGAAACACTGGAAAAGAAAGGGTCCAATGTCGATAAAGTAAACAACACGTTGCTTTCAATTGCCCTTAATTTATTCTTTTGACCTTTTTAAAAATTACTAAAAACTTTTCCTTTTCTTAATAATTAAAAAATTGACCCTCTAACTTCACTACTTTTTTTAATTAATTATTATTAAACCCAATGTTTGATCCTTATTAAACCCAATGTTTTAATTTATTCCAGTACCCTTCTCTCCATTTTCATTTATTTACTCATTAGCCTTCTGTAGCATTCTATTTCATTATCAAAATAAACTTCTATAAATACAAAATTAATTACAACTACATATTTCATAAGTGCTTGTTTGATATTTTTACTATTAAATTATACTTTCACATACTATTGATTGAACAATTACTTAATTATAACCACACAATTTAAACTTCTACAGCTTGTTTGATTCTCTTTATTCTTTTTTATTATCTCATCTATCACTGATTTGATAACTGCTCAACTATCACTAAACATTTCAAAATTTAATTAAATCTCTACCATTCATTTCACATCATTATAACGTTCTCATTATAATTCACTTTCCATAACAAAAACGTGTACCACCCATCATTCATAAGTCATATATACTCATTCTCCTCAAACTTTTTTCCTTTTTCATTTTTACTCTAAAGTAGTAACGATAAAAATTTTAACCATATTTTTTATGAGATGTAACGAGATATCCACCATTAATTCTGCTCATAAGCTGATCAAGGTCATAACAAGAATCAAACACGGTTGGGTCACTCAAATGTTAGGCCCACTGGTTGGCATTTTCCTTTTCAAACGTAGGGGAATAGAAAAGAGAAGCATTTCAAATGCAAGGCATGAATAAATGTGCAAGACGTGACAAATGATGATTGAAATATAATCAAAATACCGTTACAAGTATCGCCACATTGAGCTAATGCTTATTAGTGCATTTAGATGCTATCAAGCATATTGAAAAGGAGAGGTGAATAAAGAGCAAAACAAAATAAGAATAGAGTTACAATTATTTTGATTTTGTTTATTTTTGTAACTTATAAATTTATCTACTATGATTTGATAATTACTCAATAATTATCACACATTTCAAATTTTAATTAAATCTCCACCACTCATTTTCACTCATTATAAATTCTTTTCATAAATTATAAAAATAAACAAAACCAAACCAACTCTTATTTAAGAAAAAAAAGTGAATTGATTTTATGGAAGGTAAACATGAAAATTGATTACATTTTGTACGGGTGGGGAAGCGTAAATAAATGTTAGGTTATAAAAATAAGAAATGCAATGATTATAATGTGACAAAATAACACGGAAAGCCAGGTACTTTGGATATCCAAATGTTCCCTCCCTTGTTTCAATTTCCAAAAGATATCCAAAATGTTTTTTATTTTTATTTTTAAATATTAGATAGAAAAAAAAAACCCGAAGCGTCTTTTTGGCGTAGCAACATTTCACTACTAATTTATTCCTCGCGCCGAAGGCTGACTTCACTCAAATAACTGCTTTTGTTTCTCATTTAATTTTGGTTTCGTATAGGCTAGTGAAGGGAGTGGCTAATATATAGTTTCCGAGTTGTAATATTTACTCCATTCGTCCTAAATGCACGATTCATTTTTGTTTTCGGGATTGTCCCCATGTGAATATTTCCACATTGAAAAGTTTATTTTTTGTTTTATTAATATATTCTTACTTAGTTATAATTATCAATTTTAAATTTCACCAATTAAATATAGACAAAGTAAGAAAACATATCACAAAAAGGACTAAGAGAGCATTCATCTGCTTGTTCGTTTGTTAAGCATAACAAGATAGATGTAAGTAAGGAGAGTTGAAGTTAAATGTACAATATATTCGCTCACATGCTGTTAGATCAACGTCTAATCTGTGTCGAGTAGAGCTTGTCGTAATTCAGAAGTTGAATGGATGAATTTATGTTACCCAAAGAGGGTGCTGAGCTCCAGTCAAAGCGCATGCTAAAGGATACAAATTGACACTTCTTGATATGAAACCAAACATACTGATGATATCTTCATACCCTTACGAATAATTGCTCGACTTGGAGTTCCGTCTCAAGAAGTAGGGGCTAACTCGTAAATGGATAACTCCATTAACCCAATGCAGTTACTAGTATTGGTAACATTACAAAGGACATTGCTACCACTAAATTGTATAAATTCAGATATTCTGAAATGTCTATTTCACTTGTATCGCGAAAAAATAAAGGCATCTAGTGCCCCTGTACACAAACAGAAACGAAAAAGGAAGGAAGGAACAAAATAAAACACAGGAGAAAGAGAAAATTAGCTGAAACAGTTGTCTTTCTTAAGCATCACAATATCTGGAAGGGTTAGGGTTAGGCTTAGGCTTAGGCTTAGGCTCAGGCTCCAGGTTAACGTAAACTTTACGTACTGAATTTGGATCTCAAATTATGACCGTATCCAACCCATTCGTCCTCGGCTTTAATCTCCCTTCATTAGTCAAGTAATTAAGGAACTCCAACTTTGCAAAGATTTTAATGCATTTCTGCTAATTTTATTACTTTCGAAGAGCAGCATAAACTTGATGGATGGCATTGATGCAGCATAATTAAAGACAGACAGAAATCATGAGACGGTCCGCAACTTGCTCATCATTATTGATCATATTATGTAGTAACAGCAGTTCAACACCCTTACATTAAAAGGAGAAGGGAATATGATTAGCCTACCAGAAAGACTGTACCCTCCCTCTCAAGGCACACTCCATCCTGATCAGACACCCAAAATACAAAAAGTTAAACAGCATAGCCCCAAAAAACAAAAAACCAAAATTTGTCATGCCTTATCCTCAATTACAAAAGCTAAACCAGTAACCATCTTCACTCCTTTCTGCAAACTCCTTGGCTTGATCTCCAATGGCTTTATCAACGGAGTCAGAGTCGGAGTCAGAAACGAACCCTTATTGTCACTGTTAGTCATTGTGAACACACAGTTATCATTGTTGTTAGTCTTGTTAGATTGGATTTCCTCCCTGAAAATCAACTCAAGTTCACCGCAAGAACTTGTTTTGGTGGTGATCAAAGCCTTCTCTTTATCATCAGAGGCTGGAGTTGGACAAGTTCGGGTGTAGGGAGAGAGCCATTTGGCCTTGACATAATCGGCCTTGCGCCATGAGATCGGAAGTGGCATGCCCTTCTTCTTCAAACTCTGTTTCGCAGCATCTGATATGATACCAATCATCTTCTCAAGGCGATCGGCCTTCCCTACAAATATGTTAGGCAATATTTGGAGAATTGATTTGTATGCTTTGGTGGATCTTGCAATTTCAAATTCTGATCTAAAATCAATATCAATGATAAACCTTTCTCCTTCACTCATCACATCCACATACTCATATTCCCCTGTTATTACATGGAAAAACAGGACAATTTTATACCATATTTAAAAGAAAACCAGAACAAGAAACTGCGGAAGATGAAAAAGACAGTGACTAAAGAGAATTACCAGCAGGAAAAGAGGGGGATTTTTCCCAGCGAGATTTGCAGATTGAAGCATCATAGCCAAGAGCAATTAGATTGTCAGTGACAATTTCTCTACAAGGATTATCTTTCCGTTTACTGATCTTGCTCTTCTCAACAATTTTTGCACAGTCTGCTAACAGATTTCTCTCAGAAACACACACACAGGGTACTATACTCTGCGTAATCAAGGTAATATTTTTAGATAATTCACCATCGAGAAAACAGCAAAACACGTCATTACTGAAGCAAGTAGTGTACCTTGAGAAGGTCAATTATGTCAGATGAAGGAGAATAGGAAGATTCGCCAAAGCAATTGAACGAGTCCAGTTCATCATCGGAGCTGTCCGTGCAGTATCCATTGAAGCATTTGCATTTGTTTCGGCTACACCTATGGTGTTTCTCGTTGTTGTTGTCCTCAATGAAATTCTGTACCATTTTTCCAAGGCAAACCGAGCTCGGCTCGAAGTCTTCAGGAACATCCTTGTTACTGTGATGAGGCTCATCAGAACCCCCTGCATTGCCGACAGCCTTTTCCGGCGTGGATATTCTCAGAACATTTGAAAACTGCCTCTCAAAAAGCCGCTTGAACCTCGATTTAGTGACTGGCTTCACCGCCTCGAATACGGGTTGTTCAGTTCGTGCGTTAAAATCAACAGGTTGAATTTTCATCGGAAAAGGCATTTTCTGGTTATCAAAATTCAAAAACGCTATTCTTTCGGAATTAATCCCAGCTCTCAATTTTCAAACTCCATATCCTAGAGCACATAGTTTATTGCGATATCGATACTCAGTCAAAGATGAAGACTCCAAAATCTAGTAAAATCTACACCACTTCCCCCAACAGTTTCAGGAAAATTGGGTTTAGAACTCATCGATCATTTCGAAACACTCAAAAATCGGGCACTGTACTGGCAAGCCGATCAAACAAAAAGGAAATTGATAGCTAGCCTAACAGAATTTCATATGTCCGATTTGACAAAATAATCGAGAATTTGCTAAAATGTAACCGATCTCCGAAAATTGACAGGCTTAAGGAAAAAGTAATACCTTTATCTCGCATATTATCTTTGATGATTATGATAATCACTTGCTTGATAATCTTTGCGAGACAAAGTCTGCCATAGCTTCTAAACTATGCAAACCAAAATGAAGGCAAAAACAAAAGAAAAGAAAAACCTTGGCTTTTGCTTAGGGTTTACAGAACAAACGCCTCGCAATCGCAAATATCACGTCACCAGATCGGAAGATCGGAGAATGAACGCCGACAGCTGGTACCTCCATTTTCAGGCAAACAGAAAACCACCGGCGTTCAGAAAAACAGAGTAACGCGCAGTAACACGCTCACTGTGTGATTTCAAATAGAGAGAGAAATACTGAGAAAGCTAAGAAGGAGAGCTTTAGCCTTTAGGTGTCAAAAATGACCAGGCGGTGGACTTTAAGATCGGAAGAGCGTCGAAGTTCCCGGTTAGGGGTGGTATGGATTGCTGACTAGCCTCGGTAACGCCACTGTGTCATCTGACGTGGCGATCTCAATCTGATCCTAACGGGGGTACGTGTCGAGTAATCAGGAGGTTGAGTTCGAAAGTGCAGCCACGAGTCGCCACGTTTCTCTGGAAAGTCGCATTTCAGGGGGATTTGTTTTGAGTTTCCTAAAATAACCTCGAGGATTGTGGGAAATGACGCATTTGCTGCACTTGTTGTCCCCCGTGAGACACAGGGGGAGAACTTTTGCAACCGCTTCACGTTTGTTTCATGGGCCATGTACTGCACCGAATTTACCAACCCACTAGGTGAATTTTCGATCACACAAATGCCCTCGTAAAGGGTAAAAATTTCGAAAACAAAAATGAAAAAATAGAAAAATTAATCTGAGTGACTATGTAATACACAAATATTCACTTTATTTCGGTTTTAAAAATAAAAATAGAAGAACGAGTAGTACATAATATATCTACTATCTAGTTAATTAATTAAAGTATGATAAATTACTTTTCAGTCGTAAATATTCAATTTTCACTAAAGCATAGCCTTAACTTTTGAAATTAGTAACTTAAATGATGATGAGGTCCTTTGAATAAAAAATAATTTTGAGTCTACTTGTTTGTCTTACTTTTCATCCAAATAAATATTAGTCGTATCTTTTATAGCTACATGTGAGAATTCAATGTGGGCTTATAAAAATATGATTAAACTATTGTCAGCAAATAACTATTTCTATTGAGCAATCTCATAAATCCATCAACCGTGGTTAGATATTAATACTCTCGCCTACAATGAAGTGCGACACACATGATGGAAAAATGATAAATATAGTTACCATCTTGTGTAGGCTAAACATTAGTTGTGTGCATGTTAATACCTAACCATTGCGATCATGCTGCCATTTTTGAAAATGTAAGTCAATGATTTGCTTTCAAAACTAAATAAATGTAGCATAAAGTCACATGTTACACTTTATATAGCTAGACATATCACATTATGCTATAGAAATGTTATGCTAAAACTTTTCTTTGTGTTTGGATTGTGGATATAAAAGTATTAAATAAATAAGAGAGAAAAAATGGTAGCTAAATGGTGAATAGGTGATTTACCCAAGGGATCATGGTCATGACAATATAGTGTTGCCACCCTTGCTAATATAGCAAGTTGTAGTGGTTCAATTGATTATTTTGGTGTGAAAACAAACAAATATCGGTTTACTTTTGCACTAATATCGTTTAATAACCGTTTGAAAACCCTGTTTCAAAAAAAAAAGGAAAAAAGAGAAAATAAACGTTTGAGAACCTTTATAATTGGGGATCACCATTTATCTCAAATTCCTATACAAATAATGATTGAAATTAACTTAAATTTAATTTTAAAAAATGCGTTTGTAGATCCCCAATTATAAATGGTTTTTGTGTTTTTGTAAAAGAATCTTGTTTATTAAGTTACTAAATAGTTTGTAATATTGACATCACATTTTTTTATGACCACACCACATTTTGATTGCATTGTATAACCTTAACTTGTACTAATTATTGTATTTACGTTCCCAACTTTTTTTTTATCACAACGTTATTCTCAAAATTTCATTAACTAACATATTTGGTATTTGAGAAAGCTTTATGTACAAAAAATTAGTTAAGAAAGTGACTCAAATATATTAAATCAATAAATTATAAGAAATTGTTGAATTGTTAAGTACAATTATTTAGTTTTATTAATAATTTGAAAGATAATGACAGAAAAATTTGGACAAAATCAGTTTTTAAAACAAGAAGTAATAATATGTAGAAGATCGTAAAATAATAATATAACAAAAATGTTGAGGATATAATAATAAAAGTAAATAATGTTCATGGTCTATTTATATAATTAAAAAGTAGTCCATTTATAAAAAATAGTGGTGCCAATATATTTTATCGTTAATAAACTCTGTTTCAAAAAAAAAAAAAAAGATTAATAAACTTTAAGACGAAACGAATTTACAATATTTGAGGAGATGCTATTACTCTATATATGAACTACCTTCCTATGCAAAGTATAGCTTCAAACAATTAATTGGACAGGGATACATGTGGAAAAATATAGGTAAAATTTAATAGTTAAACTACATTTTAATTTAATTTAATCACTATTTCTATTGGCCTATCTTTACAAAGGGAGTATGTATATATGTGTATATATATATAATAATAATAATAATAATAACAATAATAATAAATAACAAAGCTATCTATATATATAAGAAAAGTAGCAGTGATTCCAATATCTTTTTCCCGTCCAAAAAGATACTGGAATCTATTGCTTTTTATATATCTTTTCATTTTATTTTATTTGTCAGTTTTTGTTTTGCAATTATTATTTTTTTTTGCTGATATTTATTTTTTAGTTGATGCAGTTTTGTTTGTAACTGCCCACTACTCTGCCATTTGTGTATTTGACGAGCCTATATGTTCAGTTTAAACCAATATGATAGTTAATTATTATTTGTTTTACCTATTTCTGTGGCAACCACCCATTACTTTTATTTTCTCCTTTCTTTTCTCAATCGATTTTACCACATTTTTGTGCAGATTCATGCAGAAACTGCACATTTTCATCTTCATTCTTTTTCAGTTCTTCTTTAGATTTTGCCGTATCTTGCATTCTTCTAGGTTTCCATGGTAATTTTTCAAAGATTGAAATAAATTTTGTAAAATATAATCCGTGGAAAGTTCTTGTGCTCCTTATGGCACTTTGAGATTGATTTCATATGGTTATATAGGAGGTCATGTAAGACATCTTGTACTATGACAGCCCCATTCACCCTTCATCTTATCATTGTAGAGTTGTCATTTACAGTACATTACATTCAATATTGTTTCTAAGACAATCTTTGAAGTATAAAATATGTTCATATCCCTCTTCAGTAACAAATATTTACTTTTTGGGGTTTGTTCCTTCCTGTCGTTGTAAGATCATGAATCATAAATGTATTTTAGAGGATAGCCGATTATATAATCTATGTTGTTGAAGTTCATGTAATCCATTTTATGATACATATATAAGAATCTTTTAGCTAGAAGTTCACATGAGAATTAAATTCTTGGTGATTGTTTTGTTTCTTAGTTGGGATAATATTTAATTTAAAGTCCAAAGTCGAACTTCATGATTAATATTGTTTTTAGTGTAACATTTAGCTTGCACTTGAGGAAGTAGGGGCGGAGCTAGGATGTGAACTTGGTGTGGGCAAAGTACTAAATTTTGATACTTATACAAGACAATGAATTTTTAATACTAGAACAAGGAAAGTAGACAAGTGACATATTTTTCGAGCTATAATAGCTTCTAATGAAAAAAATTCTATAACAACCTCTAATGAGAATATTTATATATTTTCCCCATATATAGAAAGTTTAGATGAAAGAACTATGATTATAGGAATACAGAAATAACTAAATTCAAAACTTATGTGAAAATTTTCATTTGGGCGTTATATGAAATTTTTCATTTGAAGCTAAAAAATGGGGACCAGCTAGCTTAATCCGGTCCTTGCAAGTCGACCATTTCAATGATGTTCAATCGCCTGTACTAGACCCTTATTGGAGTCTTCATGCAAGGTAAAGTCATACCTTCTCCACTTCTCCATCCCATTTGTAATTTAAAAAAAAAAAAATCAATGACTGAATCTATTTTTATTATATTGTCCATTCTTCTATTTTAGTTGTCTTTTACTATTGCAATATAATTTATTTTTTCAATAATTTATGCCCGTGCATTGCACGGGAGTATAACTAGTTCAAAGAATGTAGCTTTCCGATGCAGTTCTTTATTCATGTAGCAGTGGCATGTTGTTACATTCACAATAAAAATATTATAGCGTGTTTGATTGCATTTGTTTTTCATGGAAAATGTCAAACTCATGGAAAATTTTCTAATTTCTTGCGTTTGATTGACAAATCGAAATAGAATTTAAATTTCATAGTACAACTCATCTAAGCATATATTTAGTCATTTCCCCTAGAAACCATTTCCTACCTAAGTAAAATATCTCCCATGAAATGTGAAAAATATTTTCTTTTTCATATTTTCGTATCAGAATGCGTCTGATTGAAAGTTTTTTAACAAAATTTTGGGAATTTTTTGAAAATTTTCTAATTTCTTAATTTGTGTCAAAGTAACTATTAAAGCGTGCTTGATTAGAAGGTGGAAAAAATATTGGAATTGTTTTTCCACAGAAAATATTTTCCCATCTCTCCCATGTGAATTCATTTATTAACGAAAATCTTCACTTTTTTGGTTTAAAATAGAAATATTTTCCATGAAAAATAAATTTATGTTTGATTAGACCTAGGAAATTTAGATAGAAAATGATATTTTTCATGAAAATAATTTGTAATCAAATAGATTATTTTTACGGAGGGAGTATATATATATATATATATATGAAAAATTTTATTTTGCCACGCATGTATGTTATTATGTATGCACGTAATACGTAGCACACATCTAAACTACAAATGTGGGATACTTGTAATTTAGATGTTTGATACATATACATGTATATATAATAACATGCATGCGTGTAGGTAATAAAATTGTTGGTATATATACACACACAAAATAAAGAGCTATTCAAAGAATGGGTAGCGTTAGATGCAGTTCTTTTATCATGTAGGCTGTAGCGGTGGCGCGTTGCTGCATTCACAATAAGGGCAGCGTGATCAAGCCACATGTCCATTAATAGCGGTTAGAGTTTCATTCTTCGTAGAAATTAGAAATGGGTCAATGGGTCAACTTATGGAGGATGAACATGCCCGACTTTTGTGAGGAATCGGGCTCAACCAAAGCCCAAAAGTGTACCAAATAGATGCTTGGGTAATTTACACCTATCGTCCCAATCTTTTCAACTTTTAATAGATTATGTCTCTAACATTTAATTCTACTCTTGGGGGTCTTCAACCTTTCCGAAAATCTCCATCCAAATCTCTCAAGACAGAAACCGTCCAATCTAGCCGTTAATCAACACTTTGAGCAGGGGTAATTTTGGTAAGATACAAAATATAAATATTTTAATTTTAAAAAATAAAAATAAATTAAAAAAGTTGGGGGACCGCTCCAAAAAGCTGCCATTTCCGGCAGCCAAAGGGCAACGCGGGCTCTGCTGCCATTTCCGACAGCTCAGTCAGCGGCAGCTAAATAGCTACCACTTCTGGCTGCTGCTGCCATTTCCGGCACCTCCTGCTTTTGGGGAGAGGGCCCCAACCTTTTTTTTAAAATGTTTTTTATTTTTTAAAATTAAAATATTTATTTTTCGTATCTTATCAAAATTACCCATGGTCAAAGTATTGACTAACGGCTAGGTTGGACGGTTTCTGTCTTCAGAGACTTGGATGGAGATTTTCGGAAAGGTTGAAGACCCCCAAGAGTAGAATTAAATGTTAGAGACGTAATCTATTAAAAATTGAAAGGTTGTGGGTGGTAGGTGTAAATTACCCTAGATGATCTCAACTTTCAACCATGGCGAGGGTGGAAATTAATGCAAATATTTCAAGGAATAATAATAATAAGTATCATTACTATTATTTTTTCTTGAACCAATATTATTACTATTATTAGAGAAAATTTGAATAAAAATTGGCTGGAACATCATTGGTAGTGCAAGACATTATCTAGTTGAGTTGAATAAAAATTATTATTATGTGAATATAAGACGATAACATACTCTCACAGTCCCACTATATTTCTATATATATATGAGAGAAAAGCCACCTCACAAGGCGAAGCACTTCATAATCTTATTTATTTAGAATGAAAACCGATCACTAGTTTAATTGTTATTTTCTTATTGGTTATTGAATGAATGATACCAACTAGATTGAAAACTGATATCCAGTTTAGATAAGTAGTATTACTCATAATCTAATGCGATAGCGATGAAAAAAAAAAACTAACCACTTGAAATTTCAAGGAATCTCATCTCAAATGCTACGTAAATTTTTGCCTTGCGAGTTGTCAAGTTTGGGTGAATCAATTAGACCCGGCCTGTTTAAATTAAAATAATACCAAAAAATTAATAAAAAAATTAAGAATATATTTTTTATTCTTAATTTTAATTAATAAAAATTAATTTTTTAATTTTAAATTTAAAAATTATATATATACACACATATATAATCTGATTTAAGAATATACACACACACACACACACACATATATATATATATATTGTAAACGGGGTAAAATTATGACCCTAGCTGCACTAATTCTTAGCGGGTCACGGGCGACGGCAAGAGAACAATATTATGATATCTGTGTGCCTTAAATCAAAGGTTGCAAATGGATCACCACTTAGAGATGATATTTTTTATTGGATGGTCATCTAAGATAGTGTAACAATGTTAACAAATACTTTTCCGATAAGATTTTCAGACGTCACTATTTACGTATTTCTAGCCCCATATTCATGCACACCTATAGGTTCAAGGCTTCAAGCACAAACTTTATCCAAAGAGGCTCTTTCGTAACTTGACTTTGGTGAAGCCTAATTTCTACACCGCCCACAGAAATGATAGTGCTCCATCCACGGAATTCAATGGGTAAAAGTAGTGGAATTCTCCAGACACTGATGGCATATGTTTATTTAGGATAATCGTTCAACTATAGCACTTCAATTTGTTAATAGACTTTTAATATATTGATAATGATGATTTTACTATACTTTGAAAAAGTTGATTGTGTGACAAATGTTTTTTCATTTACAATGCCCTTAAAACATTTTATATATTTATACAGCCTCTTGTATTCCCTGATTCGAACACAAGACACAACTCCTTTGCCTAGATTTTGATGGATATGCTTTTTTGTTGCTTTTATCGGCTTTTCCTTGGAAGGATCATGCATTGTCATGTTAGTTAAATGTCATTGTTAAATTTTAATTTTTTTTCTTTGCCCCGTAAATAATACGATGCCTTTGTTTCTATTGATTGCTACAAGAAAATTATTTGTGAACCGATTCTTTATACTTTGATATGACGGGATTTTTTCTTTTCCTTTTTTTTTTTTGGTGGGAAGACATGATGGGATTTTAAAGTTTGTTTGACATGGATATTTTTGTTTATTAATATATGTAAGTCAAAAAGGAGATGTGATGAATTGAACAGGTTAAATGTGGTCCTAATAAATAATTTCCTAACAAATTTGTATTGAAGTTTTCAATAAACAATTTGTGACACACCCAGGCATGATTCAACCTTTTGGGTTTATAAACATCATTAAGAGTTATACTATTTATTTCCATATAATTCACAAGTAATTATCACTATATAACATGACATTAAATTTTAAGTTTACTAAAATAGATGTTACACCTTATGATTTCAAGCAGTGATTGCCTTTGGTCTCTATTTGCTTTGTTGAACTCTATAGTCCATTCCAAACGTACGAGATGTATAGTTCATAACAAGAAAAGACAATAGTGAAGTTGAAAGAAATAGATTTGTTTTTAACTATTCATTCAATGAATAATTATGTAGCTATAAAAAATGAGGCATTCTATGTCAAAATAAGACAGCTTTATGGTTCATTCTTTGTAGCTAGATTTTTAGCTTTTGAGCGGAAAAATGATTTTTGCTTGAAGTGTGTGGTGGAAATGTGGAGAGAGATTATAGGAAAATGTGAAAAATTAATTTGTTTACAAAGAATGTGCATGACATGAGTTGGATTTGCTAATAGGGTCTGTAGTTAAAAAATAAGTCACAAAGAAAAGTACAACATCTTGATTTAATTGTTTTACCTTTTTCTAGTATTAAACGGTCGAAGTTATGCTAAAGTTTAAAAAAAAAATGAAAAGAAAAAGTACCATAATCTAGTTTATAACACTAGCAAGCATATATAAAAAGATTTTTTTAATGGTTTCTTGTTTTTGCATTTTTCCAAACCTTAATGGTTTCTTGTTAATATATATATATATATATAAAAGAGTTAAAATTAGCATCAGTTATTTATGTGATAAAACGGCCGACGTTGATCTCTGTGTTCCATGGCAATTGTGTCAACTTCTTTCACACACGACACATATACATTAATGTTTATGTCGGTGTCGGTTATACATCTATTCATTGTTTGAATTGCTTTTTCTCGATGTTTTTGTTGTACCTTGTTGCTTGGATTGTTTGTCCTAAAATAATTTAGTGTCAAATGTATCATATTGCGTGCTCTGATACACTCCTCATGTTCTTATAATACCATAATATAGTGCCAGATATTGACGCTAGTTTGAAACTATTGTTTGTCCACAATATTTTAAATTGTTTTTTGTGTGCGTGCACATTGCACTCTTTGTTCTCGGAGTTTTAAGTTACATCCTCAAACTATATGATTTTTTAAAAGAAAATAAGACATATCAAAATCGATGTGTTTATATATGAAAGATAAAAATTATTGCAAAGCGAATGCCCTAACATTTTCAAAACCCGTCTTGAGACATGTCTTATGAAAAATATTATAATGTGAGTTTGTGAAATCTCTTTAGCTAACAAATAATTTCAGAGTCAAGGTAAATTTTAAAATGCTTATTACACCTATAGATCATTTGGTTAAATAAATAAATAAACATTCCAGTAATAATTTGATTAATTAATAAAAGTTGGTAGTATTTTTTATAACTCAAACTAAGAAATTTTGCTAAAAGAAGTGAAATGACAAAAAGGTAGGTGGGGTTTAATCATGACTTCTAATCGCACATTAAAGCATCTTCATTGCAAGAGTGTGGTGTCAGGGTGTTTAGAGTAGACAGATAGAGAAAAGATAATAATAATTAAATGGAAAGAGATAGAGAGAAGATAATTACATTAGAACATCATCAATGAGAGTGTGGTGTAGGGGTGAGTTAGAGTAGAGAGATAGAGAGAAGATAATAATTACGTAAATGGAAAGGTGTAAAAAAAATGAATGGGAAAATTGAAAAGGAACACAGAGAAAGATAGAAAGAAATTTAAAAAATAATAAAAAAATAATAGTAGGGGAGGTGGAGATGAAGGTTAGAAGCTGTGGTTTGAGACCTAGCACAGGACATGACGGACTAAAAGTGAAAAAAAGTGAGGTAATAGAGTGAATATTTATTATTACTAAAAGAAAACGAAAATTGAAACGGAACAAAAACAAAAGTGATTTTTACATGTAAGTTGTTACATTTGTAATAAATTCGAAAAATACGCTCAATTGAACTATTTTGGTTTTGAGAGTTGTTATTGGAAACAAATTGTAAAATTACTTACTACACTCTCAATTGTAATTTGTTACACTAACTGTATTCTTTCAAATAAAATGACCCAACATTTGTAATTTATCAATTAAAAATTAAAATAAGTATTTTTCTAATTACAAGGGTCAATGAGTATCTATTACCTAATTTCCACCCCAAAAAAAAAAAAATTGAAAAGAGGCGGGGGGCTGTCTAATCTCAAACCGTTCTAACCCAGCCCAAGCTGCTTGGTTTGGGTTGGGTTCTAGTTTGGGCCGGATCAGAATTGTAGTACGTATGCATTTTGGAGTCAGAGGTCCATTAAATCAGAAATTATGCTTTTACGCAGGGTTAAGGACAATTCTGTAAAATCAGCGTTGAAAATTTTCGAAATCCCTAAATTCTTTTCCCACCCCGAAAGTAACCGCCAAAATCCCTACACGGATTCGAAAATTTCCCCCAAACAAATAATTATTACTGCACCTAACGCGTAACCACACACACCGAATCATTTCTCTCTTATCCATTTCCTCAACTGCCTCTCGATTTCTTAGGTATGTGTCTAATTTTGTCGATCTGTGATCTGTTCTGTTTTTGTTCGAAGTGTTCGTTTCATTATTTGGATCTGTTTCAAAAGGTTACGGTCGACTTTTTTAAATTCCGGTTTTTTTTTTTTTTTTTTGGGGGGGGACATTTTGTTTTCGTTATGTGATTCTGTTTGGTTTTTCTTTTGAAATTTGTTAGATCGGAGAAGGTCAGAGACGTAGTATTTTGATAAATTTTCGTTTTCTTCGTCATTTGTTTCAAATTTGTTAGATCTGTTCTTGGATTTAATAGTAAAGCTTGTTTGTCTGTTTCGTAAGTATAACTTGTAAGCCTGTGAAGACAAGAAAGGAAGAAATCCGAAGAAAGGGTGTTTTGGTGGGTGAATTTGGGAATTTGCCCGATGTAAAAGAACCGGAAAATTTAGAAACGAAAAGAAGCTGGTTTACTCTGTTTTACATCTCTTTCTTTTTTTGGAGTCTTGTAAATTTACCGCTGGGAGTGGCATATATATATATATATATATATTTATTTATTTATTTATTTATTTATTTATTTATTTATTTGTTGATGGTGGAAGCTCTTCCGATCTGGAAATGGCCGGCAAGGGTGGCAAGGGACTTTTGGCAGGAAAGACGACTACGGCTGCAGCTAACAAGGACAAGGACAAGAAAAAGGCTCCAGTTTCCCGGTCAGCTCGAGCAGGTCTTCAGGTAAAAATTATATGCTTTATGCTGACCATTAGCTCTATGGAATTAGGCTTATCAATTAGTTGCTCATTAATAAAATAGACTTCTAGTTGCATGACCACTGTTTTTGTTCTTTTAGGAGAAGCCTTGAGAAAGTATGCAAGCACATGCTCTTTTTAACAAGACTAATTTTAATCGTTCTTCACTTAACTCTTCCGATCTCCTTGAAATAATGATTCCTGAGTCCAGGTTAAAGATTCTTGAATTCTTCCTAAGAGAGAATCAGTGAATTAAATGTTACTGAAAATATAACAAGAATTAAATGTTTTTAACCTCGGTAAAACATGCTTGTTGGCCATGTCTGAACTTTAAGCCCCAGCTCTTGTCCTTGTATGCTGTAATTTCATATCTAGTTTGATAAATTGTCTAGTAATGTACCCAACATTAGCTCAAGCAGCTGTCCTGCACTCCTGCCTAAGCAGGATGAATTACAATATTTCTCTTTAAGTTTAGATCTAGTAAAACTATATGGCAGCGAAAGTTGTGGATTTCTCGTGGTTAATTGTGGATGATTTATTACAGTAATATTGCTTATCGTGCATGAAATTGTTGCATAAATTTAAGAATGTAACTATTTTTGCGTTGGATTTGCTTGATTTATCTTTTTGTGCATGGACGTATCTTTTTGTATATCAGAAGTTGCCAAGTTGGTTTGATTTGTTTCTTATTCCATTGTATACCATGAAACTAATAAATGTGTTGCAATTGTCGTCTTGTGGGTGATTTCAGTTGTGTTTCTATGCTGTGTCTAGCTGGTCTGTAGAATCACGTATAAATTTCTTTTGCTTGTAGTGAAATTTAATCCTTACTAATAAGTTTGTTTCGTTGATTGGTTATAGTTTCCAGTTGGTCGAATTCATCGTCAACTAAAATCAAGAACGACTTCCAATGGAAGAGTTGGAGCCACTGCAGCTGTTTATTCAGCTGCAATTCTTGAATACTTAACAGCTGAAGTGCTTGAGCTAGCTGGAAATGCCAGCAAGGACTTGAAAGTCAAGAGAATAACACCTCGGCATTTGCAGCTGGCCATTCGAGGGGATGAGGAGCTCGACACCCTCATCAAAGGAACCATAGCTGGTGGTGGTGTGATTCCTCACATCCACAA